>CM076569.1:289785815-289979910 GCA_034641835.2 Pinus albicaulis
TCTTCTTCCCCATTAGGATCCTCAAAGTATTCAGAAGGCTCTCCTATAGGGGGTTCGATCTCACTGCCACCGAAGAAGAGTGAAAGGTGGCTAGGATGTGATGTGGGGGTTTTAGGTAAGATTTTTATTTGAGTATTCCTACTCCTACGAGGCATGAAAGTCAGATATTTTTGTATTTTTCAATATTTCTAAAACAACATGAAAAAGAAAAGCATAAAAGAATGCTAAAACAAAATCAAAACATCTACTAGACACCTCCCTGACAACGGTGCCAAAAGGGGGTGGGCCCTAGTATTGCACCAAGAGTGCTGCAACTCCAAAGGGCTACCCTACTTTAATTTATCAGCCCGCAGTTCGTAAAAACTTGGAGGTGACAGTGCTATATACACAGCAGATGCATTCTGTTCATGTCATCCTCTTCTGCTTTACAAAAGGGTGCTATTCCTTAAACTATGATAAGAACTGAAAATTAAATTGCTAGAAGGAAATGACAGAAAGGAAACTAACTTTATTTGTTGAAAGGAAATGACGGAAATGAAACTAATTTAATGTGAAGAAAGGAAATGACAGAAAGAAACAAAATTAAATTACTGAAAGGAAACTAATTTAAACCACACTAAACTTGGCCAATCGGCTAAACACACCCTACTTATGTTATTCTCTATCTACCATGCTTCTATCCATGCAGCTAAGCTATCCATGACTTAATTCTGAGTGAAAATGTGTTGATTTGCATCTTGGAGGGAAAAAAAGGCTAAAGAGGCTAATGGAGGGCTTAACACATGAAACAAGGCTTAGAAGTGGAAAGCGGGGGTTTAAACCTGATTAAAACTTTATTATAGCGCAAAATGCTTCGGAGTGGAATAATTTGAAAAGTGTGATGGCAGAGATGCGATGGAGAAAAAGTTGTGAAGTGCAAAGTGCAATGGGCTAAATGCTGCGATGTGTGAAATGCGTTAGGAAAAAAAATACGAAATGCGAAATGCGAAAAGGGAAAAGTTTGTGATCTGTGATATGCGATATCACAATATCGTGATCAGCAAAAAGAGTGGTAGGTCTTAACAGAAAAGGGAAAAGGTTGCAAAATGCGATTTGCGATGGGTGACATGGTTGTGGGACCGGTGGTGGAGCGTGGTCGCAAAATCGCAATCAGCAGATAGGAGTGATAAGTCTTAAAAAAAGGGAAAAAGTTGTGATGAGCAATTTACGATGTGGTAAAAGTTGCAAAGTGTGAAGTGTGATATCTCAAAGTTAGAGCGATAGCGGAAGTGTTGTTCGAGAAAAGTTGCGAAGTGAAAACTGCGATATCGCAATCACAATATGGAAAAGTTGGAGGGATAGCTGTAAGTCTTAAAAGAAAAGGGGAAACGATGCGAAGTGTGATGTGTGATGCGATGGATGACGTGGTGGTGGGATGGACGGCGGAGCATGATTGCAATATCACAATCGGTGTTTGGAAGCAGTAAATATTAAAGAAAATGGAAAATGTATGAAGTGCTATATGCGATATCACAATATTGCAATCAGCGAAAAGGAGTGGTAAGTGTTAAAGGAAGAAACTAAAGACTGTCATTTGGGATTTGTGATGTACAGTAGCAGGAAGTTCGAGGAGTAAGGCGGAGGTCGAGTTTTGATGGTTTTTCAAGTGTTTTGCATTAAAAAGGTAAAGGTGGGGTGAAAAGGGAAAATCACTTAGATGTTGAAGAATCAGCAAAAGAAAAGGGAAGGGGGTCTATGATGGCCAAGATGTGATAATCTAGAAAGTCCAAGGTAAAATAGCACACACAAAACTTTAATGGTTTCTAAGAAATAAAAAGGGCGCGACAGCTGATAGGAAGAGAAAAGGAGGGAAATGGAGCATAACAGAGGTATTTGGAAGCATAACACAGAGATGGAAAATGAGGTAGGGAAGCACCATGGAGCTGCTCTGGGGCTTTATCACTAATTCCTACAAACAACTCTACTGGTATATGCATGAAAAATAGGCAAATGCGTGAAAATGCAATACAAGAAGGAAGGCTAAAAATGGTAATGCAACTCTAATTTTAATCTCAAAAATAGTGAACAGAAAAATGTTTTTTTGGGTCTGTGGGAAGGTTCGTCCTCCTCGAGCCGTATTAACAGAGATGAGAAGGGGGTCTTGATCCACCTCTTTTTGGTTTTCCTCTATTCTATTACTCTCATAAGAAAATGAAAAACTACAACGACACACTGAAAGAAAAACTAAACAACAATGAAACTATCAAAAGAAAAACTAATTGAATGACAAAAAGCAGATAACGAATACAACAAAGAGGCTGAAGAAAATGGATTGGGCCCTAACCCATGAGCCTAGCTCTTTGAAACTTAAATTAGTAAAATTAAATCAATCTACTCATTTCATAAAAGAATAACCTCATACATTTCTGAAAGTTTGATCACTGAGTAAAATAATAAAAAGTTCAATAGCTTGCAACAAATTTCTGACTAGAATATACTAATTCTTCCTCGCTCTAGCTCTGATCTATTTATTCTATAGGGCAGCTACCAACAGTTCCCTTGAAAATGGTGATTGAGTCCACTTGACTCCAAGCAAACATAGATTGAGTTTCCTCCTCTTTGAGTTGCTTGGTTGCCTCTGGAACTCAAATTGCTGGAGAGAATATTTGGGGTGATTGAGTCCACTTGACTCCAAGTCTTTATGATAAAATCCTTATTAAAATGCTTAATAATTCATGATTTTCTGCACTCAACCTCATATTTTTCACTCAAAGTATGTTAGCCTTAATCACCTCCTATACTAGCATCATAAAACCAAATAATAATAAAAATGCAAGAAAAAGAGATCTAAGAAGGAAAAAAGGTGACCATTAACCCCTCCAAATATGTCTAATGATGGAGCTCATCAAGAAGGTAAAAGTGGAAGAGGAGTCAAGAAGTGGAAAAGAGTAGAAGGTTGACAGCCAAGAGAACTAGTGTCTTGGTCTTGGAGTGGTAAATAGGTCAAGGGTCTTGTTCTTGGTATTCGTAAATTGGAATCTATGTAAGAAGAATTTGTGTGGGTTTTCCTCTCAAAGAGTGAGAGGTTTTGGAAAAGGTTGATAGCCTACATTCTATGTCTCTTATCTATTTATGGTCATGCATTGGTAGTTGTTTGATGAATAAGAACACTAATAACCTAAGTAAAAGAAGTTCATAATCTAAATAAGTAAAAAGAACTCACAAGAAAATAATAATTGAAGAGAAATCACCTAATACTTGATGCCCTAGATTTCTCAACACCTCTCACATATTTTTTCAAGGCATTGTATCCCATTTATTCCCATTATCTTGAGACATTACAAAGTAGTGGCAAACTTAAAGAGATTTCCTTTGACTCTCTTGTGGAGAAATTTGTTTAAAGAGAGAAATATTTTGGGAAGAAGAAGACAATTTCTCAGTCTCCTAAAAAAATTTTGTACCTTACACAAAAAGAGAAGAATCATGCATATGATTCTTCTATATTAAGAGGTTTCTGAAGAGGGTGAGGAAGGAAGAATAATAGAGGAAGGGCGAAAAACATTTCCAAGGAGAAAGACATGATCTTCATTTCATACGATGTAATAGAAATGGACATGATGCTTATGAATGTAAACGCTCATGGAACATGATTAGATAAGAAAGGGATGAAGAGAATGGAAAATCATTTGATAAAGGGAAACATAAAGTACTTGAATCCACTCATTATGTTATGGCACATTGCAATATTGGAGAAATTGAAGACTTATTTAATGCTTCACTTGCTTCTTGGAAATCTTGGTTTCTTGATTCAGGAGCAACTTGCCACAATAATTTTAGAATATATTTATTTTAATAATTCACTAACAATGTTTATGGAGCATTCTAATTTGTAGATAAGTCAAAACTCAAGCCATCGGGGCTTGGCATTATCATGATCAAAATTTCTTGGTCTTCCATACTTTCTTCTACATGATTTTCTATACCTCCAGGAGTTGAGGAGAAACTTGTTTTCTTTGGTTCAAATCCACTAGCAAGGACACTCCATTCACATATTTGATGAAAATTTTGAGGTAAGAAAATCATTGTACAACTCACTTGTCATGACCGGTATAGAAGAATAAAGACTTCTGAAGCTGCAAGGAAGCTCTGCTAATGCACAAAAAATTTCATACATTTCTCACTATGATGAAGGTAAAATTCCACCAAGAATTTTATGGAATGATATATTTGGAAATTTGAGCTATGAAACTCTATGTTTATTGAATAAAAATGTTGCTACTAGTTTTCCTACCATTCCTAGGAAATTTAAGCAATGTTATTCTTGTATTTGAGGAAAGAAAATCTAACAATATTTTCATGATTCTCATTCCAAAGCACATAGAAGGCTTGAACTCATTCATTCTTATTTTTGTGGCCCTATCCATGTTCTTTCTACAAATGGTAATACATACATGATGAAATTTATTGATGACTACACGAGAATGTGTTTGGTATATCTATTGAAGAAAAAATATGAAGCTTTTGAAACTTTCAATAACTTTCATTCATGGATTGAAAATGATACACAATCTCATATTGGATATATTCATTTTTATAATGGAAAATAATATACTTCAAATGAACTTGAAAACTACCTTCGCCAACATGGGATGAAACATTAAACAACTGTGCCTTATAATCCTCAACAGTGTATCTGAAAGAATTAACATGACAATCTTAAATATGGTAGGTTAAATGATGTTTTTAAAAAATGTAAAGTTGATGTTTTGGGATGATGTAGTTCTTTGTGTTGTGTATATTAAGAATAGGTTTCCATCTCATGCTCTAAAAAACAAGACTCCCTATGAAATGTGGTATGGCCACATTCCTTCGATGAGTCATCTCAAGGTTTTTGGTTCCACCTGTTATTCCTTGATACCAAAGGAAAAAAGAAAAAACTTGATGCAAGGAGTCAGAAATGTATCTTCTTGGGGTACTCGGATAACTCCAAGGCATATCTTATCTATTATGAAGTAAGTAAGAATTTTATAAATCTAGATATGTCATATTTCTTGAATCTTACAAGACTGGAAATTTTGTTGAGCAACAACCTAATCATTTGGACATATTCATGCATGCAAAGTCTTTTAAATAATTTGATAATAAGATTCCACATGTTGAAGGGGGGGTCCCTTAACTGGGTCAAAATGTGGAATCTCCTTTTGAAGCACTCTCTCTCCCTCATGAAGCTCCATCCACTAATAAATAAGACACTTTGAGTGATGTGATTGAGATAATTTTGTTGGCTTGAGGGGTCTTGACCCACATTCAGAATTGAGGTTAACCAACAAAACCCTCTTACTACTGGCCCTTTCAGCAGTGACCTGCTTGCGCAAGTCAAAGTCTCACCCGAAGCAATATGAGGGGGTGTTGGAACCAAGTTTCCAAACCCTAAGAGAGATTTGGAATGGTGTGGGTGCCTTAAGATCCCAAGCAATCATAAACAAACCTTCACAACAATAGCCCTAACTAGTAACTCCTTTTCAGACAGATTTAGGTCAAATATGTAGATTATCTCGCACAAGTCAATACAGTAATCGTAAATCAATTAATAGCCGTCAATACATATTATCAGAGCCTTATACATCATATCTATCCAATAAACATTCATATAATCCCAATCAAAGTCACACAAGATATCTAATTGCAGATAATACAAAAATTGGAAACAAGATGCAGAACATTCACAACATAACCAACAAATGCATATAGGACTCAGATATTCACAACAATACTCCTTTATTACTTATAATTTCAGACCCTTCATACAAAACACTTCAACATCCCATGCACACAGCCAATAGGGTCCACACATAGCAAGACTAAGGTCTCCACACACACAGCCAACAAGAGCCTTCTACCCAAACAAATCCACACAATTGATCATAAAATATCCAAATCTATCATCCACTTTTAGACTTATGCAAATATTGACTTGTTAGACTCATTATATTCATTTATTTATACTATTTAGCATGTTTTATCCTATGGTCTGAAAACCATGGTTTGCGGCCCCTTGATCTACCCTTTTGACCCATTACAATTCCTAAGGGGATTTTACCCACCCCAAAATTCCTACGCAAGACTAAATTATTACAAAATATAGAAAAATTGTAGGACTAAGGGGAACCTACTCCAATGGACCCCCAACACAATCTTGTGACTTGTCCCGAGTCATATTAGTATTGGGGTCTCCATTTTGAGCTCGAGCGCATCGATGGAAATAGCAAATGGTGGCAAGATACCTGTGCTTTAGTCTACGGAGCTCTGCACAGTCTCTACCATCTTTTCTGATAGGTGTCCTTCAACAACTGAAGTGGCATTCTACATCATCTCGTTCAGACTGCAGACAACAGCATACAGGTCTTGAGAGAGCTTCATGGCCTCGTACACCCATGGCTTCATATTATCAGTGACGATTTTATTCCTGTGACGAAGCTCCTCCACTTTGTCCTATAGCACCTACCTGGGTTGAAGGCATGCCATTCTATGAGTAGGGATAAGGGTGGGTAGAAACTCTTTTAAGTCGTCAAACTCCTTCTCCTTCGCGTGCAGTTCCTGATTGATTTTCTTAACTAAAGGATCCGTCTGTATAGAGGTACATAGTCCCATGGCTTTGTCGAGCAAGGTGGAGCCATACGTGACGTAGGATTAAATTCCAGCTGTGGTGTTCTGGATAGTAGCTGCTCATTGTGTGCGCACTTCTAGGGGAGTCTCAGGCTGCAACTATGCCTGCAACACATCAATTTGTTGCTCAAAATCTACCTTTACAGACTGAAATTCTGACCTAGAGGCTTTGAGAGCTACGACCTGGCCCTCAACTTTAGCTTGCGCCGTGGCACAGACCGGGATAGTGATGTCAGGAATCTTGCCACATAGCCTGTCAATGACACTTTCCAACTCTGCTCTTTTAGATAAGGTTTCCTGCTGTGCTGTCTGAGCCCGATGATACTCTTCTGTTTTTACGACTACAAATTGCTCAATCTCGTTGACCTGCTGTTGTGCGCACACTTCACTATCCAAATTTCTACTGAGATGAAGATATGTAGCACATGGAGCTTCCCACTTGTCAACATGGCAAGGTCGAGGCCAACCTCAGAGTAGGCGCAGACTTGCACACATAAAGCTGCTGGATCTAGAGATACTGCTGCACCCGAGAGGGTGCAGACTCTGCTTTCTGTGGTTGCGATGATCACTATAGATGGCAGGCTCACTTGCACTAGCCCCACTTGATCCATGCTTTCTTGTACAAGCTTCTCTTGATCCAGGCTCTCTTGCAAGGTATTGACCTATAGATGTAGAACCTTAAGATGGACCACAATGCTTCCACTATAGCCTTGTGCTGGGCCTCCATGGTGCTCCATTGGTTCTCATACGTCGAGGCAACCGCATTGGAAATTTTTTCGAGGTCCTCTTCAGTCAGAGTAACCTCCTCTTCTCTGCCCGTCTTGGACCCTTTCCTCTTCTTGTGCAGCCCCTTAGATGTTTCTCCTCCGTGCTTGGTGTCACGCTATGATTTTGCACCATCTCCACAAAGCCCACCCAATCCGCCAAGGTCCTCCTCCGCATGGTCACCGCCTAGTTCCTGGTCATTATCTATTTTTGCATCATCATCGGCATCTAAATCTTTTTCTACTTCAGCTTCTTTATCTTTTCTGCCTGCCTCTGTGCGAGGCTTGGTGGTATCTTTGGGCATTGTGTCTTTTGGAGCCGGAGTTGTCTCTTTCGGAGTCGTTTCCTTCATAGTTGTTTCTAATCCGGATTTACGGAGGAACGCAACAGAATAAACATATAACCATAAATACAGAGATGTAGCAGAAATAACACTTCATTTCATTAATATCAAATAATTGAAATTTGCTTACAGACAATGGAAATAAAACTAGCTAGGGCGCTGGTAGCTATCTCTGAGAAGAGATGTGGCGGCTAAAGGCCTCTGAACTGAGTTAAAATGAGGCTCAAGGGCCTATTTATTATTGAGAAACAATGGAGAATCCTAAACATTCAAAAACCTAACCCTAGGAGATGAAGCGCCAAAACTATGGGCCCCGTTTGGGTAAATTGGTGTTTCAACTTCCCAGGGACGTAACTTTGGCATACTATCTCCGTTTGACGCACATGATACATCATTAGAAAGCTCTATCCATGGAATACAACTTTCACCACGAATATAATTTTAGAATAGAATGATATTCGCTAAAGGCGCGATGCCCAGAAAATGTCGTTTAGGGCCTCAAAACGGCTCCGGAAGTTCAGGACCCGAAAAACTGCTAAAAATAGTAAATTATGCCGAAACTGAAAAACTGAAAGAGACAATGGTGGGGGCCCAAGTGGAATAGGCGGGTGGCCACCAATATCCACCTGGATCATTCCTCCCCCCTTAGGAAGCAATGGTCCCCATTGCGTTAAGTTCCTCCATGAGATAAGGAAATTTCTGCTGAACTTGGTCCCTGGTGAACCACTTTCCTTGGTGCAGGAGTTGGCCAGCTTTGACAACCCGATATAGTTGGATCTTCTGTTGGCGAGTGTTCTTGATTTGCATGTCCATGATACAATCTGTGGTGGCATGTTCCATGCAGTCTTGGTTTAACTATGTTGGTGTGAGTTGTTCTGCAATGTCCGAGGTGTCCAGTAGAGGTGGGAAGTAAGGACGAAGGCGATCCACATTGAAGACTGGGTGCAGACCAAGGAATGGAGGAATACTAAGCTCGAAGGAATTGTTCCCTATAGCCTTGGTGATGGTGTACGGCCCATATCGGAGCGGGCGAAGCTTGCGGTGGGGTCCAGTGAGGCGCTCCTTCTGCAAATGTAGCCATACTTTGTCGCCCACCTGGAAGTTGTGTGGCACCCGGTGTTGATCATGGCGCTGCTTGTACTTCACATTGGCTCTGTCCAATATATCATGAACCTGTTGGCATATGTGTTGAATGCGCTCGATGAAGCTACTTGCTTTGTCAACTTCAGACTGGACGTGCGCTGAATCGGCCTGAGCAGCTGCAAATGGCATGGCTACGTCAATGGGACATAGTGGCTGGAATCCCAAGCCCACCTGGAAGGGGCTATGGCCAATTGAACTGTGGAGAGCCCGGTTATAACTATGTTGTACATAAGGGAGGCTCTCGTCCCATGTGTGTGGATGCTTTGAATTGTACATGCGCAGAATGTGTACAATCATTCTGTTGACGACCTCTGTCTGGCCATCTGTTTGGGGATGGAAAGCTGTGGACTTGGTGAGCTTTGTGTCCAACATTGACCGGAGGCTGGACCAAAATGTGCTGAGGAACCTGCTATCTCGATCTGATATGATAGACTGTGGGATTCCAAAGTGCACCCACACTCGTTCAAAGAAGAGTTTAGCAGTGGCTTCTGCTGTGATATTCTTCTTACAGGCCGCCATGATGGCCATCTTCGAGAATCTGTCAACGACCATGAAAACACAGTCATTTCCATTCTTAGTAGAAGGTAGGCCCGACATGTAATCCATGGAGATGGATTCCCAAGGTCGACTAGGGGTAGGTAGTGGAGTATATAGGCCTTGCTTCTTGATGGTCGGTTTGGCAATGGCACAAGCAGTGTAGGATCTGATGTGCTTCTCGACATCCTTTCGAAGGTTCGACCAATAGAAATACTTCTGTAGTATTTCTACTGTTTTCTCGACCCCGAAATGCCCAGCGACTCGACTGTAGTGTGCTTCCCATATCATCTTGGCACGCTCGCTTGAAGGAACACAAAGTTGTCCCAGGTGACATAAAAGTGCATCTTGGAGGTGAAAATTTGGAACTTGCGTGCCCCCCAAGAGTGCCTTGTAAGTGTGGCCGAATTCTGGGTCACTCTCATAGAGAAGCGGCCAATCAGAAGTCTCGTGCCCACAAGAGTTGAGCGCGGTGGTGAGCGCCACGATCGGTGGTCGGCTGAGGCAGTCTGCAACATTATTGGTGCTGCCCTTCTTGTACTTGATGTTCAAATGAAACTGTTGCAGATATGTGGACCACTTCTGATGGCGATCATTCTGCAACTTCCCTTGTGTCTGTATGAACTACAGGGGCCGGTGGTTTGTGTGGATGATTGTTTCCTTCCCCAAAATGTAATGCTTCCATTGTCGACAGGCTTGCACAATGGAATACATTTCTTTGTCATAGGTGGGATACTTGCGAACTGTCTCAGACAATGTCTCACTGTGATATGCCACTGGATGTCCCTGTTGAGTAAGAACTGCCCCAATAGCATAGTCGGAGGCATCTGTCTCGATCTCAAATGGCTGCTGCAAGTCTGGTAAGGTGAGCACTGGGGCAGAACAGAGGCGATTTTTCAATTCTTTGAACGCCTTCTGTTGAGGTTCCGACCAAAAGAATTTTGCTCTCGCTCCTCCTTTGGTGACTTGACTCAAGGGCCAAGTGATATGAGATAATCCCAACACGAATCTACGGTAGAAATTAGCAAGACCCAGAAAGCTGCGAAGCTCTGTTATAGTAGTCGGGGCTGGCCAATCCCGAATGACTTGGATCTTGGCTGGATCCACATGCACCCCCTTTCATCAATAATGTATCCCAGATATTGAACCTGGGTCATGCCAAATGTGCACTTCTCCAAATTGGCACACAACTTGTGTTGCCGCAGTGTTTGGAGGACTTGTCGGATGTGGTGAAGGTGCTCTTCCCAAGTCTTGCTGAAGATCAGAATGTCATCCAAGTACACCACTACAAATGAGTTGGTGAATGGCCGCAATATGTCATCCATCATCCTCATGAAGGTTGCGGGAGCATTCGTCAACCCGAAAGGCATGAATAGCCATTCAAAAAGGCCTTCCTTGGCTTTGAAGGCAGTCTTCCACACATCAGAGGGTTCAATTGGTACCTGGTGATACCCAGACTTCAGGTCAATCTTGCTAAAATATTTTGCACCTTTGAGTTGGTCCAGAAGGTCATCAATCCGTGGGATTGGGTACCTATTCCGGACAGTGATCTTGTTCAGCGCCCGATAGTCAATACAGAGTGTCCACGTCCCATCCTTCTTCTGTACCAACACGATCGGGCTCCCACAGGGTGATGAACTTGGTTTGATGTGACCTTTCTGCAACAGCTCCTAAATCTGCCTCTTGATTTCATCATTCTCCAGAACAGAGCGCCGATAGATCGGTCCATTAGGTAGCGGCGCACCGGGGGTCAGATCAATCGGGTGCTTGACCCGACAGTGCAGAGGAACCCCTGTGGGTGAGGTGAATATGTCCCCGTACTCCTCCACAACCTTATCCATTTGTTGTTGTTGTGCAGAGGAGCCCTGTCTGGAGGTCGTGGCCACAGTCTTCTTCTTGCCCTGGGGGCGGATCATCAGGAAAACGAATTTCCTGGTTTGGAAAATGAGCTTACTGCATTGTTTTGCAGTAACCAAAGAGATAGCGGCAGGAGGTGGTACCTCTGGTATCCTGTACAACTTATTTCCCAAAGTAACAATAACAGCACGAGGTCGAGACTCATACACAGCATGGCGCTTCCACAAGTATGGTTGTCCTAATAATACATCAGAAACATCAATAGGAGCAACGTCACATAATACCTCATCCGTGAAGGGCTTGATGCTATAGGGAAGGCGACACTGCCGGCTGACGCGGAGATCTCGTCCTTGGTGAAGCCACCCGATGGTGTATGGATGTGGGTGAGCTGTGGTTGGCAAGCCCAACCGCTTCACGGCGTCTGCTGAAATGAGGTTCTTTTGGCTCCCATTGTCGACAATGAACTGTACGGGGGAGCCCTTTACCCACATCTGGGAGTGGAAGAGACGTTCCTCCTCCTCTGGATCTTCCGGTTCCTCCTTCTGGACCTTTGTAGTGGCAACAGTGGCGTTGGGCTCCGCATCAATAATCTGTTTCCCTTTTTCATTCCCCTTTTCAGGTTCTGATTCGGAGTCGGAGCATGCATCTGAATCAAAAGCCCTCATCTCGGCCACTAGCGACTGCTTGGCCCGACACTCACTTGTGTTGTGAGTGGAGCTCTTATGGAACTCACACCACTTTCCCGTGTCCTTCTTTGGCTTTGCGGTCTTGTTATTTTCTTGTGGCTTTGACGGGTTGTCTTTAGCCTCCATGCCTTGGCTCTGTCCTTTGTTCTACGGTTTGGAAGCACCTTTCCCTTCCTTTTGATTCGCAGATCCAAAGTCTCGCTTCTTCTGTTTGAATTTCTGCTCAATCTTGGCAGCATACCGGTATGCCGTACCAAGCGAGGAGATGTCGAGGAACTCCATTTCCTCCTGAATGTATCTGTGCAGACAACTGCGATACTTTAGCACCAAATGTTTCTCTGAATCTTTGATACCCAACTTTGTGCGCGGGGTATGGAACAGATTCGTCAGCTCGTGCACATCTTGATCCCTTTGTTGTCGCAGCGTGGTCCATTGTATGTACTTGTCCTCATAGCTCCCCACAGGATAGTACTGTTCCTTGACGGCGTCTCGGAAAGAATTCCAAGTTGGTACGACCGAGAACAGAGAGGGTTCTATCTGGTCCTTGTTCTCACAGTAGGTTTCCCACCAGTCCTTAACATGGGGGGTAGCTTTGAGGAGTGCAAAAATAATCTTCTCCCGATCTGAAAAGTCATGAACAGAGAAATATCCTTCTAATAGATTCAACCATTTATCTATGGAATCTGCGTCTATTTGACCCTCAAATATGGGAATGTCAAAATTTACTTGTACCTTAAAAGGAGTCGCACCTCCAGAGTGGCTGCTAGATGTAGATGCACCGCCGGTGGGCAGCCGTTGAAGGATCTGAACAAAGTTATCCATCATCGCGTTCCTCCTCGAGCAATATTTTGATAGGATCTCCTACTCCCTCATCTTTCTTTTTGTCCCCCATGGGCGTCCGTTGAGGTTTGCGAGGCTGATCTTGCAAAGGTTCCACCAGATCAAGCCCTAGCTCCTTATACCCCGACCTCATTGGGGACATGCAAAGAAGGATCGAGAAAAAGCAGACCCCTCTGATACCACTAATCCGGATTTATGCAGGAACACAACAGAATAAAAATATAACCATAAATACAGAGATGCAACGGAAATAACACTTCATTTCATTAATATCAAAGAACTGAATTTGCTTACAGACAATGGAAATAAAACTATCTAGGGCGCTGGTAGCTATGTATGAGAAGAGATGTGGCAGCTACAGGCCTCTGAACTGAGTTACAATGAGGCTCGAGGGCCTATTTATTATTGAGAAACAATGGAGAATCCTAAAGATCCAAAAACCTAACCCTAGGAGATGAAGCGCCAAAACTATGGGCCCCGTTTGGGTAAATTGGTGTTTCAACTTCCCAGGGACGTAACTTTGGCATACTATCTCTGTTTGACGCACATGATACATCATTAGAAATCTCTATCCGAGGAATACAAATTTCACCATGAATATCATTTCGAAATGGAATGATATTCGCTGGAGGCGCGATGCCCAAAAAACGTCATTTAGGACCTCAAAACAGCTCCGGAAGTTTAGGACCCAAAAAACTGGTAAAAATAGTAAATTATGCCGAAACTGAAAAACTAAAAGAGACAATGGTGGGGGCCCAAGTGGAATAGGCGGGTGGCCACCAATATCCACCTGGATCAAATGCACATGGGAAAACTACTTGAAAAATTAATTTCATTCTAGAACACACACACACACACACACACATATATATCCAATACGTGCAATATTTTTCAAATATGCACATAGGAAAGCTACTTTCAGTTAATTGCCTAGAACATATCCAACCATTGGACAGACAAATTTTGTACTAGATTTTCTATCAGGAATAGAGATGTGGGTCAAATCCCACCAAAAGTCAGAGAAGTGCTCTGAGTCTCTTGTCTAAAAGGAATCTTCGTACAAAACTATACTGTGGATGATTTATTTACATTCCATACTTTTTACCAGAAAATCCCATGAGAGAAACTAGTCACATTCAGTCTGAGTATATATCTAGTACGTGCAACATTTTTCATCAATGCACATAGAAAAACTACTTTTAGTTAATTTACATTCTAGAACACACACACACACACACACACAGATATATATATATTATCCAATACATGCAACATTTTTCATCAATGCATGTATAGAAAAACTACTTTTAGTTGATCCTAGTGTGCATGTACCAAAACAATTTGTACATGTGCAAACACTTGCACATATAACATAACAAGGCAGCTCAATTTTTAGTTGAGTTCTGGAAGTTATAAAACATAATCCAAAGAGAATAAATTGTTGGGCAGTTCAATCAAAAAAATTCCAATGGAATGACATCTTCAATGATCCGTTCATGATTTGATTTTGACATTTTCCATTTCTTAATTTTCATTTTCTTCTTTGATTGAACCTCTATCAACTTTATGCATGATGCACACACCAAGTGACTATATTGACAACTTATGACATCAGGTTCATAGTCTTCAAAGTAAACAAAATCCCCACTTTGATTAGTTTGTCTAAAAAAATATCCTTTCAGTATAATATATCATCTTTTATATGGAAACCCATGGTCATTATAGTTTTCAAATAATTTCATTTTCATTCAGTGCAACGCATCAAATAATACTTCACATTTTCATTGTTGTCAGTATGTGCAATTACAACAAAAACATCTCATGCACAATAAAACAAACTTAACAAACTTATGTATTTAAATTTATTTCTAGATCTTTATCATTTGAAAGCAATTCAAATGTTACCTTCTCTAATAAGATCAGAGACTCGATCACCATTAGATGATGTTGTAGTCTCCTCTAATTGAATTTCTTCAAAGATTACAAGGGAAATTTTTCCCTTTCTACTTAGCTTTGTATGTTTCCAATATTTTACATACATTTTGTTTTCACAAACGTCATTGGATTCTATGTTTTCTATGCAAACATGACAAAAACAAGAATATTTTCTTTTATCCAATGCAAACACATTTGTGGACAACTTGTTTTAATTGAATGCAATTTTCGAGTACCTTTTATTGTTTCAACGTCATTTCCAATTGATCTATCTACTTAGATCCCAATATCCTAAAAAAGCCTTTATATGGAAAATTCAAAGAAGAATGTAAATATGATATCAAAATAAAATCAAATATAATTAATCAGAGATAATCAAATTGTGATAAATGTACACTATTTAAAATTAGATATCCAATAAAAATTAAAATGAATCTACCTTCGCACTTCCCTTGATTGGTTAGTCTCAGGGCTTAGAGCAGCGATGCACCATCGAACAAATTCTTTAGTGTCCACAAGTCGTCTTGCAGAGGGATTAATTTGATATCTTCTAAGTGCTCATTTTATGCATGCCCCTGCATCGTCATGTTCTCATATTCCATGACTAGTCTCGAAGAAATTCCAATAATGTTTAATGCAGGTTTTCTTATGAAGACAACACAACCAAAAGAATGATCATGCAGATTTGAATTGACCTGCGCATCCATCTGACCATATCCAATGTTCATTGAATTTTATTCCCCAACTTTTCAAGGAATCATAAATCTTTCCAAAACAGTGTTGTACAAAATATGTATCATGTGTACGATCATCACTGATATAAAAGTGATATTATTTAATAACATGTCGATTTTCACTGGTGATTTCTATATGATCGATGCTTTGTTCAGCATGTCTATATAGAATATGGACGAGCATGGAGACTTGGTCAGGATGATTGTATTCACTCTGAATTTCTTTTTGCGGAACAAATGTGTAGTTTTCTGCAAAATCAATTACTGACAAAATGGTCCCTGGTGGAAAAAATTCACAGGATTTTTCGAATTGGAAGTCTTTCCATCGAGCTGTATGGGAATTCTTGGTGTATTTATAAATTTTAGACTCAAACTTTCTAAAAAAGCCTATCACAAAAAATTTCATCTTCTCGTAATTCAATTCTTTTAGCACTATTTGCACCTTGAGTAGATGTATGGATATATTCATATCTCTTCCATTTCACTTTCATGTTGGACAATGATTGATCATTTATATCAATATGATATTTGTTTTGAAATTTAATCAAATTTCCACAATCATCGCATTTTTTACCACCAACACATTTCTTTTCGTAAAATAGATCATTGCTTTGTCTTTCACATAGAATTTGAGATATGAAATCATGGATAGTGGAAGGAGGAGGTGAATCATTCCAAAATGTTCTACCAAAATTAAGGAATGTGTCATAATATAACTCAAATTCTACATGATAATGACAACAACAAGTGTCGCGTACGGTGATAGTTTTTACATACCATGGTTTTGTTGAACAAAAGCACTAATTGACACATGAATTTCATGATTCTCTTCTTCGAACTTTTTTAACAAATCTATCTGAGTGGTTTCCAAGAAATGTTTTTCATGTTGTTTGTATTGATTTAATGCTATTCTTCTTCGCATCACATCCCTTGCATTTGGCGAAACACGTGAATTTTTCTTCCAATATTCATATATTATTTTTTTAACATGTTCTCCAAGTATATCTTTGTATGGTTACCTATAAATAGCTCTCCAACAAGCGAGTTCGTCATTTACATCTATTTGCAACCGAAATTTCCGATGTTTGTGCAAAGTTTTTCGCGAGGTTCCTAATGCTCGTGCCATAGATTTTACCAAGCGATTCTCTTTAGTACTTGATGAAACCACTGCCATATGTATTTATTTATGTACAACTAAAATTTTTTTGTGTCTTGATCTTCTAATTGAATCTATAGCACTATTTATATTTTGTATCACATTTTCCTTCATTTTTTTTTATCTTTGGTTGATTTTTGAATACCCAATAAAGTCGCAGCTTCTTTTAATTTCCTTGATGATAGGAGACCTTTCAACATTTGGGCTTGAACTGTCGCATTTTCCTTTATGAAGTACGTATTAAAAATGCGGTTAACGCGATATCGTATATAATGGTCAGCTTTTTTATCTCCATATGTGTGAGTGTCAACATTTTCTAACATCTCATCATCGACATTGATTTCATCTGTACATATTCAAATGAATAGTACATATAATAATTTTACATATTCAATAAATAACTAAATTAATAAATTTATATGTATAATTTCAATAATGCGTGCATGTGTTCAACAAATATATATATATATATATGTGTGTGTGTGTGTGTGTGTGTGTGTGTGTGTGTGTGTGTACATACCTTGTGATTCAATTTCTTCAGTCGAATTTCTTTCAACATTTTGAACATATTCAATCATTGGTTCAATATCTCTTTCACATTCTCTTTCAAAATTTTGTATCTCATCATCAATGTTTTGAGGAATATTTCTATCTGTTTACATTTCAAAATATTTTTCAAATTAGTTCATCAAATAAAAATTAAGCTTCACATTTTACATTAGGAAAATTTTAAATATATCAAACTTGTAATATTTACATTTACATACGTGCTTCAACTTCTAGTTGAGGTTGATTTTCCCCTTCAATATTTGAAAGTGCTTCTATCTTTCTTTTGCGAGATTGTCTCGTCTCTTCTCTACGTTCCTTAGGGTCTCCTTTTCGATCATATTTTCTCATACAATTCCTTCGATTTCCCATGATAATAGAGTATGAAGTTCAAAAAATTTCATTCAAAAATTTAGACAAAAAATTAATTAAAAAAAACATCACAAAAGATTTAATTTAAAAAAAAAAAAAACTCATTTTAAAATTTTTGCAAAAACTACATACTTCAATCCAAAACACTTACTTCAAAAAATCCGAGAAAAAAATGTCTTATAAAAATGGAACGAAGCTCAAAATATTTCCTTCCGAGTCCTACAAAAATATTTCATTTAAAAAGTTAGACAAAAACTCATTTTAAAAAATCATTATAAAAGATTTACTTCAACATAAAACACGTACTCTAAAAAAATATCACTTCAAAAAATGCCTCCAAAAAATGTCTATTGAAAATTAATTCCAACATTTTAAAAAATGCCACTTTAAAAAATACTTCAAAAAAGCATGTAAAAAAATATCACTTAAAAAAATACTTCCAAAAAATGTCCAAAAAATTTCCTTTGAATATTGAGCCTAAAAAGAGTCCTCTCGAAATTAAGCTGAAATTCATACCTTCAAAAACGATGAAAATTAAGCTCAAATCCATACTTTCAAAAATAATGATGCCCAAAAAACATCCAAAAAATGTTTCACATACCTCCATGAAAATTAAGCCCAAATCCATACTTTCAAAAAAATGAAGCCCAAAAAACATCCAAAAAATGTATCACATACCTCCACGAAATGTCCTTTGAATGTTCCTCCAAGAAAAGTCCTTAAACACAAAACAATTTTTTGCAAAAATGTTCTTTGAGTGTACCTCCAAGAAAAAACCTTAAACCCAAAACAAACCTTTGTAAAATCAGAGAAAATGTGCGAAAATATGCGAAAATAATGAATGATTTCACGACAATTTATATTGCTGCGAAATGTTTTTCTGGAGGGGCTCCGTGGTATTTTCCGGCAGATGGAAAGTCAGGTAAAAGTTCGGCTGAACTGTTATGTCGTTAGACTTGATGGGGCGTCGGCGCAAAAAACAATTGAGCTGAATTATGTTTAAGAGTTCGACCGAACTAACGCGTCATAAATTATACAGAGCCAAGCTATGAATTAACTGTCAGAACCAAGACAAGCATTTTCAGAATTGAATCTACTTTTAGGAAATATAACTTTTATGGAATTTCATAAATATTTACTAATTTTAATTAATTTTGTAATAAAACGGGTGCAAACAATTTTTGAAGGTCATTGTGATTCAGTGAAATCAGAATTATGTATCTTCTAAAATACATTGTAAAAGAAATTGAAAAAATTATGGTGCATTACTAATGGGTAGCTTTTAGATTTTTAGTTTATAACTTATATGTTAAGAAATTTCTTGCGTCGTGAAACATATTCAGAATATCCAGTTTTTTCATATTGGACCAGTTCAAAAAATTCTAGTAATTATGATATGCATCTGTTGGCTTTGTAAATATGAAGAAACCAAAGTAGACTCTATCTATATTGTTGTAACACATTTTGTTTCTCAAAAACACAAATTTTCAAAGAATACAACATTGCTTATCAACATGACTTTTTATGAATCCTTTGATTGTAAAAAAAAACACACTTAAAGAAAAGCTAAGTTGACATATCAAATGTGTATAATAAAATTCCAAAAAATTAGTAATAGAAAGCTAACAAAATTTCTGACAACTTTTATTTTTATCACAAAATTAAATTCTAAACAGAATTTTTTTTTTAGCTTGCAGAAAGTTGAAGAACTAAAAAAAAAAATGAAAGTTTTTTCTCAAAAAAGGGAAAAAACTGTAACCCAACTTCACATTTCAACCATGGTCTTTGCGAATTTGGAGGATAGGGATTGATTCTTCAATGGAGGTCCCTATTTATTTGCCTCTATGGGCTTGTACATGCGCCCATGGAAGGAGAACTTTACTCCAGAGAAATAAACTTTTACCAATGTTATTGTTTGGGTCAAGTTGTATTCCCTACCCTTAAACTACTAGCTTCCCTCGACCTTGAAGCTTATAGGATATAAATTAGAGAAGTTTTTTAATATTTTGGATGTGATGTTGTAGGGAAGATATAAACGATATGCAAATATTTGTGTGGAGATGGATGTGTCAGGCGCACTACTAGAAACAATCAAACTAGATTTCTAGGATGAAATATGGTTGCCGCCTGTAGACTACTAAAAAATCCCCTTCAGGTGTAGATGGTACCATGAGCATGAACACCTAATCAAAAACTAAGTAACAGAGTAAATAAAAAGAATAGAATGACACCAATATTTTTCTAAATCCAAAAACAAGGTGGCACACTACAAGAAGACACAAACAACAAAATCAAGAAGGCACAATAGATTTGAAGAATAGTTTTGGGATCCCATTGGAGAAAAATCCAGAGGATAATAGAAAAGAAGAAAATAAAATGAAGAATCAATAAGAGGATAAAGAGGAAGGAATGATGCAAGCTCCTGAATATCCTTTTAAAAAATAGGAAATACCAGATGTCACTAGAGATTTTGAAGGTGATTTTAAAATGACCCCAAGCGAAGTAGGAACAGAGGGCGGTGATCTACAGGAAATAGTTGAAGGGGAATGGATAGACCTTCAAAACGTGGTGGAAAAATGGAAAAGAATGGGTTGGAGGCCATTCCATTAGAGTAGACGGATCAGATCCAATACCTATACCTGCTGCGAGAAGAGGAAAATATACAAGAAAAAAATGCCCACATGTAGACATCGAAGAGATGGAAGTTAAGGAATCCAAATCTCGGACCGTATTATCACCAAGGCAAACAAGATGGAAAAGAGGAAGGAAGTCAAAAATTGAAACCACATAGGATTTGGAGCAATGATGATCAGCTCAGGTAAGATGAGAACTCTAAGATCACAACCTAATATCTGTAGTTAAAAATGAAAGTTTTAACGTGGAATGGAAGAGGCATAAATAACCTAAGAAAAAAAAGATTGTTAAATCAAAATATTAAAATGGAACAACCAGATCTTATGTTCCTTCAAGAAATGAAATGTTGATTAGAAAATATTAAGGAGGTGAGTAGGAAATTAGGCAGGGCATATATATACTTGGAGGTGGAAGCACAAAGTACTACAAGGGGTTTGATGACCTAGTGGAATCCTGAGGTTTTGAATCTAATAGATGTCGAAGCCACCATATTTTTCCTAATGATGGAGATGTATATAATAGGCGTACCAAGGTCGATTATGTTTACAAATGTTGATGGCCCTTAGAGGATATATGAAAATTTAAGTTTTTCCCAGCTATATTTCTTCCAAAGTTCCCAACAATTTTTTTCTAAGCCACAATTTCATTTCAGTATATGATTTCAAGTATGAATTTTCATTTTTATTTATTTATATATTATTTCAGTCCATGATACCATTAATATCATTATAACTACCACATTTCGGATAGCGCGTTAAAATGCATAATTTTTTCTCCCATAACCAACCTATTTAGTTTTCTCACTAGAAATGAGATTTTTTTTTAAACCCTACTTCGAAGGTTATTAAGGAAAAGTAAAATAATTGATTATTAACCATGTACAATCCTTCATATGTGTCTCTATTATTAGTTAAAGGAGATAAGTTGATTGATGTTTTCAACATTCACCAACGAACAATGTTGTATGAGATCTTTACCTTAGCACCACCATAATTCTTTGTACTCCATTATGTAAACTATATGTTTCGACTTTGTTGTAAAAGGAATTTTCATTTATAAAAAATAAACGAACCTTAGGAAAAGGTAGAACTTAAATATGTTCCCCCTCCATGTCTGGGTCTTCTGACAAGTCTACATATACGCTATCCTGTCAGTTTGGGTTTACAATTCAATGTTTTATTTCGAGAAACAAGTTTTATGATAGTTTCCTCTTCGTTGTTGTTTATGAATCATAAGACTAAAGTATTTAATATCATGTGCATGAGACAAAAATTGAGTTACATTAATGATAAATTTTTTGTTAATTTCCAATATTATTTCCCCAACTCCTATTCACACCCACAATTTAAACAGGTTGTTTATGTTATCACTATCCCCCATTTATTACACTTCATTGGTACACACTAAATATGTTTGGTACATTTTTTACGATATAGTTTTCTCCTGTCAGTTATTTCCTAGTGACAATAAGGAATGATTCTTAGAAACAACGTTCTATGAACCTAGGTTGCTAACTGTATAAAAGATCATTGTCAAACATGAATTTTCTCTTCCAATAACAATGTCAAACATTATTTCTGTTAATTTATAGAGTACTAAGTGTTTCATTCCTAAATAAGTAAGAATCACTTTGTGAACAATTTAGTTTATTCATAGGTGTTGCTAGCTTGATAATTGGTACCTAATTTGTTTTTTTTTTTATTCTCCCCCAAAGGATATTTCCCCGAAGAATAATTCTCTTCCTTCATATGAAGGAAATGATACATATAAAAATGGAGGAACCTACTTCCCAACATGTGTTAATACTTTAGCACCCAACAAATATCTTGTAGATCCATTTATGCACTACCATATCATAACAACTTTACCCTGAGCCCATTAGATCTGAGGGTTGAACCGAAGGATTTGATACCATATGTCACAACTCCCTGACCATAATTATAAATTATTTATTTATTTACTTAAAATTAGGGTAATTCCACCTTGGAGACCACTACACTACAAGTGAGGAAGTGCTTTACCAGCAAGACTTCAACCCATTGAATTGCGATAACTTGAATTGTGCATCATTAAATTTGTCTAACTATCATTCCTTATCCTGGTGTGGGTATGGTTTGGATTTCTATACTGATTGTATGTGAATACATATTACCTAAGTATGTGAGTGTGATTAAATGCCTTATTATATCAACAACCTCTCATCCATAACAAAGGTTAATATGTCAATTCTTGATATCATTAAATATTACCATATGAATTGCTCTTATTGAAAGTACTGTGAGAAGCTTCCTTCCATGACATTGACTATCATCGCATGCTTACACGTGGAAGCATGTGACCTCCTCCACTATTCTGAATTGATTGGGGAATGGGTGCTCGATAACGGTATCAATTTATTATTATCATACTGGTAGTTAATATTATCATGCAAAGACATACTCGATAAATATTAACATGCAAAGGCTTGTTTGAATTTCCTTGTACATATTCCATTACATGGAAACACTAATTATATAAATGTTCAATATGAATCTATTCACTTGGTTTTACATTATGTGAGGTAGTTCTCTTCCTAAGATATGTTAGGAATAATTTATTTATTTGACATTATTTTAATTCATGCCTATATCATTATGTTCCTTTGGTACACTTGCCCTATCCTTGGTTTAACCTTGCATGCCAACTAAGTATTAACTTGGGCCTCGAGTGGGTCAGACAAGGGTTAGAATTATTTTTTTACCACGCTGTGATTTTCCTTTAATAGGTGGTGCATATGTTTTGAAGAATGCATGCTTGAACCTCTGCAGCCACTTCTTTTCCCTCCATGTGCACTCCACTTGAATTTTCAAAATCCCCCAAATGAATGGTGGGAAGCAGTTATCACACATCAACAATGGTAGTATTTCCCTTCCTAACCCTAAGTAAATCCTATCACTCATATTTGGATTATTTCAAATTTTTTTTTGTTCATAGCTGTTGGTTCTTCCTGTAACTAAGTTCTATGTTTTTCTCTTGGGTATGAGGCAAGTGGCGATGTTATTTGGGTTCTATCACTTTTACAACTGAGTAGGGTTTGATTCGTGTGTCATCCTCATCATGTGATTTATTGGTAAGTTCTCTAGGGTTCCTTTAGTGAGAATTGAGGGTGGGTGGATCCTTGATGGCATTGCAATGGTGTTTCTTCCCCCTTTTGTTTTCCTCTTATTTCGCTGGTGCACAAATCCCTTGAATAGTTGCCTGTGGTTATGGATTTTAGTGAGGAAAAAGTGCGTAGGAGTTCCTCCTATGGATGCCTCTATAAGTACTACTCTATAGAGGGCCCGCCAGCTCATTTCACCCACAAATTAGGCGTTTTCAGGTAATTTTTTTTCCTATTCTATGTATCTTTTGCTGAATGTTCAATTATCTAGAAAAATACCAACAATTTCTTGGTTTATTTATGCCTACAATTTACGTTTGGTTTGCGATTTACAATTATCTTGCTAAAAAATGGGAATTAAACTATGGTTCATGTTGTGGATCAATCTCTTTTCCTTTCTAATTATTTTACTGGTCACATAGCTTATATTCGCTTGGGGAAATACTGCCTTTTGTATTACCGTGACCTCTATGAAATTTCTTGGTGCACGGAAGGCACGAAACCCTTGGAACAAGATTCTTGAGCACGGGAGGAAACTCCAAACCCACTCTCACGTAAATACTCATGTTTACAAATATTTCTGAGGTGTGTTTTTGGCATAACAACATGGTAACGAATTTACAATTCTGGGTTTTTCCTGTGGTTGTTTTCGTTTATTTGTTGGGTTTTCTTCACATTTGAGGCGTTTCCAGCTGAGGCTATTTATTTGTGACTTCACAAGAAAAAAACAGCGAGGGGGAATATATAGAGCTTTTGCCTCTTTTTCTACTACAATGCAATCATACACAAGTACAGGTAAATCTAGCCCTAAAATATTTATTTTCTTTCTGTTTTGACTCTCTATTCTATGTGGTGTAAAACTTTTTCCAAGAGTTGATGCCATCCATTATTGAATTGGTAGGAAAATCATGCCCTCTTACCACAGTTCAATATATGTTCATTCGAGGGAGATTCTATAAAGATGAACTTAATATCTCAGGCTCCAGGTTAGTTACAATTCTCTCTGAAATCAAACCCTTCCACTAGATTTTTTTTCCAGCCTCTCATGGATAGGGATTATTGTTCTTCCATGTAATGTACGTGTATATTTAAAGTGATTTAGCAGCTATAACTATGACTCATTTCTAGCTTGCGACTCCTTCATCAGCATAAATTTATCCTATATGCCTATGTTTTGTTTCTAGGTTCGTTAAAGGTGTCCTCACAGTTATGGAGGAAACCTTTTACATTGTACTCTCTACCATATTTTTTGGATATATAAATGGCTCATAGAGTATATCTATAGTATGAGCTATATTTTTACTGTTTGTACAATTTTAAGATTCATGTTGTATTTATAGGACTCTAACTATGAGTCACTATAGAAGCTCCTTTTAATTAATCTCTACAGTGTCATGGTGATAGTGACATACTTGTTGTATTCTTGAATGAACATTTATATCTATTTCAGATTTTGGTTATTAATCTCTCATTTTCTTAGATAGTAAGGTTATCTATTAATTAGATGTAATGTTGTTCTTGGGTAAGGTTTCAATGTTATTTTCATTGCATTTTTGTTTTTATGATTTGTCTTTGTGATCTATGCCTCGGTTGATAAGAAAACCATATCATTTACTTTCTTAAATATTTTCAATTCATGTAGGTTTAAATGAAAAGCCCCTTCGTGTGCATGTCGGCAGAAGAAGCTATTCACGTTTAATTGGTAAATGTTTAGTTTAATATTTTACTAGTTTTTGATGGTAGTCAATGCATATACACTTTTCCTTATAATGCGCGAATCTACCAAAGAAATATTAAAATTTTACTAGCAGTACACTTTATCAAATAATTGATAAAAGAAAATATTGAATTGACTATTGTTTACTAATGACCGTTATGTTCACTGTAATTGATTTTCATATCTTCTATTGAAACTTTAATTTATAGTCGGATATATCTGTTATTGAAAATATCCTAATGACTATTAATTACCATACTTATTCAGGTCTTTATGGAATTAATTTCAATATTTGATTCATATTTAGACTTCCCAATTCTTTGTCTAGTACCTATCATAATTTTCCTATATTGACTCCTATAGGTAGTAGAATATTTTCTTAGGATGGATATATATATATATAGATATATATATATATATATATATATATATATATAACCTCAAAATATATGAAATATATGTTAGATCAAAGGAGATTTACTCCCTGTAGATATAATTTTTCAACATTATACTTCGAAATTTCACTTCGCTTTTCCCAAAAATATTGTACCAAGTCTACCCCTTACAACTTATCCCCTTTTTCTCCCGGATTGCTATTGACAAGGTTGAATATTATTTATCTACAGGGGAGTATAATTTTCTATGAGTAACATTCGAAACATTACCATACATACGACCCTATGCACCATAGAATAAATCTTCTTTTCATTTCCTATACCCATTTCTTTATAATACGATATATTATCACCAATTTTTCGATCACTGTATGTACCTATTCTTATATATTTCTATTTACTGCAAAATTCTGAAGCATCATAATTATTGGTAGAATTTATCCACATCAAACAAATTCCAGAATCCAAGAATATATGAGAAATAAACACATAATTTATATTCATCGCTCTAACCTCGAAATTCAAAGATATTACAACCAAACAAATAATTTTTATTTTCCATACTAATTTCAAAACTATAGTCATAAGTAAGTATGCACATATTTGCTAACCGGAATTGCTGAAGAAAATTGTACTTGGTGAGCACACTCACCACCCAACAATGAACTGTACCTCTAGTTCCCCTCGAGATGAGAGTACTTGAAAAAGAGATAAAAAACCTTTTTTGGGTCCCTTCCTAGGTATTTCGTACCTTTCTTTCATTATATATGTTTCGCTTAGTGGTGCCCCGATTTTGTGATCCTGCACAACCACTTGCCTAGGATTTTTCCTTAAAATTTTTCATTTATCTCCCGCAATTCTTTATGATTATTGAAGCTTAACATATTTCACCAGTTAAGTGGCTTAATTTATTTTTCTCTCCTGTCCATTAAGCTTATCTAGAATTTCTTCTAGAATTCTTATCATGATAAAATTATCCAACCTCATATACCAATGATATTTTATTTGTGTTTTTTGTCTTTCTTTGCAAATAATCTCATATCTAGGTGTCTCATTCCAAAGAACATACATTCAATTTATTTATTTATTAATAAATATACATTTACATAATTATTTCAATATTTTTCATAGCTTTTTTGTCATTCTTTCCAACGTAACTTATTCTAAAAAAAAAAATATTACAACAATGGAGGGATACTACATCAATGCCCTGTAATCTATACATATCCACCAAGTCCCATCCTTATTTGGCACAATGATGATGGGTGACCCACATGGTGATGTACTCAGTTGAATGCCACCCTATTCTAGCAGTTTCTACAACTTTTTCTTCACCTCAATTTCTTCTATAACAACCTTTGTTTACAACCCAGTATTTGGCAATGGGAAGTTCGAAAATAGTTGGATCTCGTGTTATACTTCTCTCCTAGGTGGTAACCCTATGGGCTCTTGGAACACATCCCTTCACGCATGTAACAAATCCTCCAATCGTTGTTTTTGTTTCTTAGTACACCCCTCTAGTAAAACATACTTCTTGATGGAACTGATTAATTTCTTTGCTTGGTTGGCACCTACGTGTGAAATTTTTTACTTGCATTTGTGTGTTTTGATGATGAATGATTTTCCATCATTAACGAGCTGATATTGATTGGATCTCATCATTAATATTTCATATAGCATGTACATGGACTCCAAAACACGACTCCACCTACACCAAGGGGAACCACATCTAGATATATTCCATCAATAAAATCAACACTGATAGAAAATCTAATTTTACGTTGTTTTGTTACCTTCAACTCTACATCCTTATTTACCCATACTAGTGGATATCCGTTTGGATGATCATGAAATTCCAGCCCCAAGTTCTTGAATAACTCTACTGCAATGAGATTTTCCTGCGATCTTGAGTCAAACTGAGCATCAATATTTGTATTCTTGACATGTATCTTTATATGGATGAGTTTAGTTAATTATTTCTCTTCATGTTGTTGAAGGCTACTCAAATTTACTTCCTTATGTAATGACGTACAAAAGGTCTTCTCATCCACGTCCGAGATGCTTTCAACTTGGTTGCTCAAATCCGTGGCCATGATATTCTCCTTCTTGTTCTTAGAGTTTAGCTCTCTATGCAAATTCCAGCACTTCTCCTCTGTATAGCCATCAATGTTGTAGTGGTTACTAGGATATTTGCATTGGTGTGTAGTGGCTTCTGTATTTTTATATTTTCCCCCTTTTTTCTTCTTCTTCCCCTCCTTACCAGCTTCTGTTTACTTATTCTTCTTTGATCCACTTGATTTCACTCTTTTCGGGCCTATGTTCCCCAAGTACTATGCCTCTACACAAGCTTCGTCCACATATTTGGGCTTGAAAAACATCACTTTCTCATGTAGTGGAAGTGCAAAACCCCTAAATGTTTGAGGAGTACATCTGGGTTATTTGAAGAGATAACCAACATTATAGCCATCATCCTAAATTCAGTGGTGTACTATTGTACACTTTGGCCTGAATGATTCCTACAGTAATGCCACTAGATATCCATTGGTCCTCCACGTACCTAATGGGATAAATATGTGACTTAATGAAGGTTTTGAAATGTCCCCACTTAGTCACTAGAGGTTCTCCCTCTAACCTTAGGGTTTCCATGTGGCTTTCCCACCAAGTGAGTGCATGACCCTCTAATTTTAGTTTCACGAATGAGATATTTTTCCCTTCCTTGATCTGGTGGATGCTTAAATAAAATTCTAGTTGTTGCAACCACTGGTTCAGCTTTGGAGCGTTGATATCATCATGGTATGACTTAATATCGAATTTTATTTCCATTTTAAATACAGATTGATTCACAACACACAAACCATGTTTATTTTTTCCAGATTATTTCTTCGATTGGTTCT
This sequence comes from Pinus albicaulis, assembly GCA_034641835.2. NCBI lineage: Eukaryota > Viridiplantae > Streptophyta > Pinopsida > Pinales > Pinaceae > Pinus > Pinus albicaulis. Next base: position 289,814,151 of record CM076569.1, read on the forward strand.
TCATTTCTCCCCGATCTTCTAATCCCTGTTCATATTTTTCCTCCACATTCGGAACCCAATATTATCCAAATATCCCTATCATTCTATTCAGGGCCTCCATGAGGAGGTTTACATTGCAATTGATATCAATGACTTATTGTTTCAGCCATGTAAACCTCACCTCTGTAGGATCTTGAGGTTCCTTTACAGATTCATCGACCATGATTAGGGCTTTACAATTTTTGGCCTCGCTGATCTAGATCCATGTAATCTCCACAAAATACCCAAAGAACCTTCTCTGATATCAAATTATCCATAAGATTCCTTGGATATTCCATTGCACGGAAAATTGTAGGGGATAATATTCGTAGATGGGCTAATTTTCCATGCTTTTCCAAAAAAAAAGATTCGCCAATTTCAATTTTTTCCTAAAAATGATTCACCCAAATTTTATAAGAAAAAATAATTTGCATTAAAAACCGCCAAAATTTTATAGATACTATTTAAAATCATTAGAAGTTTGAATATTTTTACTAAAATATCACCAGATATTTTACAGTTTGGATATTATGGATTAGTAAGATTCGCCAATGTTTATAATCTTTAAGATAAATTTCCATCCTTAAAATTTTCACTGTTCCATTGGACTATTCGTGAAAACATATATGATAATAATATATTAAAATTATGAATTTCTACACTATTAAAGTTTTATTAAGCCTTAATATTTGTAGGTTTAACTGTAATTAGTGCATGGATGTGAATGGAAAATTATGCAAAAAAAATAAAGAATGGAAAAATATCTCACACACACACATAAGATATAAAATATGCTATGGGAAAACCCTTTCAAGAGAAAACACAGCTAGAAGGTGATATCGCTTCACTCTCTTTGTCTATGTGGAAATATGGCTACATGTACAAAGAAGTAATGTCTGTGGCCCATGGGATGCTACAATGTTTAAATTTGATTTGTGTACTCTACCTCCTATCTCTCCTAGCTATCTTTTCTCATCTATGGAACAATTTTTTCTTGAAAGAATGGAATGCCTCTTCCTCCTAGTGGCCCGGTTATAACACAACCTCATAACCTACCTTTGGTTAAGTTTGAGTACATCAACTCTTAACTAGAGCTACAATATATACCCTTATAGAGTCCCTTACATAAAAAACACGTGGCTAGCCCATTCTCCATGAATAATGGGAATGACGTGACATCCTCCTAAACTATAGGTGTGACAATAGGAAGGTGAACTTATGACTGGCATAACTTGTGCATACAGACTTCGATTGACATGCTTCTTACACCCTTGGAAGGATAGCTAAGTGTAGAATAGTATGGAAAGGTGGCACATAAAAGTGACAAAGTTTTACCCCAAAATATCGTTGTTTGATGCCTCAAAATTCTCTTGGAAGGTTTTAGACCCTGTTTCGTCAAATTGGGTCTCGCTGCTAAAAACTGTCCCATGAGATGAATCCTCCACTTTTTCCACTCTGAATGCAACGAGATGGATGTCAAACAATATAATGATCTAATTTGGATCAAGCATAAATACAACCTTGTGGTAAAAGTTTTTGCACACAGATAAGGGGTCGATTATGAGGAGACTTTTTCTGCCACAACAAAATGGTCTTCCTAAGGATTCCTATTTCAACTTCAAGTGGATGAGAGTTTGTTGAATATTTTTTTTTAATTTTTTTAATTGACGACCTAGATTGATTCTCAAGGGAACATGCTCAGCAGATGCTTCATCTGAATGCTTATCAATGAGTGTGGTTTGGTAGAGAGTCGTTGGGTTGTGTTGAATTTTAATAAATTTAAAAAATTTGATGTCGGTAGTATATTCTTCCTCTCATTCAACGACGATGATTTCGCCCAACACTCCATCGTCGTCCCATGAAACAGATCTTGTTGATGGTATTAACATTTTTTTGTTGTTATTATCTCACAGCAGTGACTTCTGCCTTTCCTCTCGACGGCTGTGGTTGGAAACCAACAATCCAATTTATTTTTATCTCTGGGCACTGCAACACATGCTCCAAATTTAATTTTATTTCAAATGGCTTTTGATAGCTTAACATGTGTGCATCTGTGCCTCGTTTGCGACTCACGGAATCTCTGTGCAAAATTTCTAAATGCAACGACAAACAAATTGTCTCTAATCGTATCACTAGACATTGGAGGGACAAAAGAGGAATTGATGTCCGAGAAATCTTGCTCTGAAAAGTTGTCGCATTTTTAAGAGTCGGCTACACCCACAAAATGAAGAGCGCAACGAATCATTGTATTTATATAATATAAATGAATGTAAGTGAAATATCAGCCTCGATATATGCGTGAGACAATAATAGTGAAATAGCATCCTCGATATATGCGTGAGACAATAGTAGCCTTCAGGCCGACGGACTTAAGGAGCATTGTCCGAGTCAATTTTGCACGTGTTAAATAATATTTTCTTAAATTGATATGATTGTCTTAATTGTTAACTTTGCAAAATGAGTTTGGTCTTAATTTTCATTGTCTTAAGTGGCCATTGTCTTAAATATATATATTTTTGTCTCAAACACTTTTTGTCTTAAATATAGAGTTCTTGCTTAAAATATTTTTATCTTAAATATAAAGTTTTGTTTTAAATTTTAAAATATTTGTGTTAAATTGTTTTTGCTTTTCTCTTACAATATTTTATCTTAAATATAAGATTTTGTCTTAATTTTTTTTAATATAAAATACCTTAAAATAAAAAATTCTAAAAATATCTTAAGAATACCCTTCGTGGACAAGTGGCATGATGTCTCCCAAGTGAGATGAACCCCCTTAAAACGATATTAAGATTAATAGCGGAAGTGACGCGAAGAAATCCAACCGAGGAAACCCGGAAATCAACACGTTAATCATACGAGAGCCATTTTAATGCATTTTCTGATTAGAGGGTATGTATTTCAATATATTATATTAATTATCTTGCTATAGAGCTGGATATGCTTTATCTTAACTCCCAAAAAGAAATGTCGGTAAGGAAACTACGAGACATAGATATGAACAACGACAGACCATATTCCTTTCAACAAATTGCGTGTCGGTAAACAAATGGAAAATCCGTGAACAACTAAATTCATTGAAATCTCTATGAATCAACGTGACCATCAGAGTAGGTGGTAACAATCGGTGTCAGCTACTAGATGTGAATGATCAAGATGGGGTCACTTCCCCTTAAGATTCGATGGCACTCGAGACACGAGGATTTTATCAAGATGGGGTCACTTCCCCTTAAGATTCGATGGCACTCGAGACACGAGGATTTGATCAAGATGGGGTCACTTCCCCTTAAGATTTGATGGCACTCCAGACGCGAGGATGACAAATGCCGAAATAGTTTGAAGACGACATTATTGAGAATGATGTGCTAGGGTTTCCAGAGGGAGCAGATGGCCCGAACTGGTTGATAGCGATATTACATTTATTAGTCTGGTTGTCGCTGCTATGTAGAGTTTCACTGGTTTTTCTATTATTGGTATTTGGCTTTTCAGGAAGAGGAGGTTGGATTGGGCTGCAGTAGATGATGTGGTAATGCATGAGTCGCTGAAAATTTATATGTTTATTCGTTTTCTGATTTATGTGGCTGGATCTCTACGCGACCAGTTTTCTCGTGGATTTTAACATAACTCTTATAAGACAAAAGTGATGTTTGTCCTCTACATAAATAAGAAGATTTTGTTATTTGGAAAATTCATTCGCTGGGACATCCAAGAAGGGGAGCTGAGAAATTAAAAAAAAGAGAGCTCATAACTGGTGTTCATTCATATATTATAAAGATAATGCTCATCGAATTCTAATGGAATATGATAAACTTTTGCTAAATTTGTAACCTTAAAGAAGGAGATAATTATAAATGTTGGTAGAGTCGTCAAGGAGTTTATTATGCAAGGTTGAGCACATTTGAATTAGGTTGATTTTGAATTTTCAATTCATTTATATAAAAGCTGTAAATTAAATTATATATTATTAAAATTAAAAATTAATTTCTAGACTTTAAACTAATTATTTGAAAAATAATTAATATTTTTAATAAACTCAATGTTATGATTCTCTTATAATTATTAAATAAAAAATAGTTAGATATTATTACTTTTTCTATATTTCTCATCACTATAGTGTAATATTGGGTCACTTAGGGTTATATTTATAATGACATTGAAAGAGAAATTGATGTTCATTTTTGTAGGGATCAAATTCTTATAAATGGTAGTAAAGGGGAAAGTCATGTTAATTATTTTATATATTATTGAAATTATATTATTTTATGGCTAGATAGTAATCAAGTTTAATGATTTTTATATGTTTAACATTGGTATGTTAATATATTTTTGAAAGTTGGTATGAAAATTAAATATAACATTTAAATTATATATAAATATATATGTGTCTCCAAGTCTTACTAGCACAACTGATTGAGGATGGTCTAAATATAGCATAAATTATATATAAATATATATGTGTTTTCAAGTCTTACTAGCACAACCGATTGAGGATGGACCTCGTCAGCAAGGCAACCCAGGATCAAAGCTCACTCAGGTGGTTGTGCCTTGTTCTAGGGGAAGGATAGGCTCGTGTGGGCTAGGCCGGGTGCAATCCCCGAATGACTTTAACAACTTAGATGCCCTTGGGTTGCGACACCTCAAACCGTAGGTCAAGCTTGAATGATCAGATAGAAATTCACACACACACACATTCTTGATTAAATTTATATGATATAAAAATACAATTCAATTATAAATATTTTCTAACACAAATTTTAGTTTTTTTCATATATAAAAACTATTAGATACTATTAAACACTTATTAATCATTTTTTTATTATGATGTAAAGCATCTTATTTGAAAACGACTATGCTAAGTGCCATGGTGTACAGGTCTGCAACGTCCGATGAAATGTTAGATGATTGAATAGGTTTACACCATCTGATCACATCTCAACCAATTCTTGATTTAAGATGTTTAACTGAATGATAGTTTCATCGATTTAATATGTTTAACTAAATGACAGTTTTGGGGATCTAGACGTGATTGTCGAAGTGTGAATCTAGAGAAGCGGCAGCATGGAAGCCAGAGAAGACATGGTTGTTGCACTGTTCAGCCTCTCGGTATCTACGACGGACAACAACAAAGGCATGTTCAGCCTCTCGGTATCTACGACATACAACAACAAAGGCATGATCTGTAGCATGCCTCGCGCTATCCAAACCCTATTGAGTCTCCTTGGAGAAGGACTGATTTAGGAAAAAACATGCTCCCATGGCTCTTCTCAACTTGTCCTTATGTAAGTAGATAATTGTGCCTTTTAGGTTGTGATTTCATGAAATTTGCAAAATTTTAAATCTTGTTTTCAACCACTTTCCTATAACAATTAAAGTGAGAGGAATTAGCATGCTTCAACAAAACTCTGAATCGTTTCACAATATTGTGGATTTTTCAAACCATATCCTTACATGAACTTGTACACAAAACATTGTAGTGATTAAATAAGTAAATCCAGAAATACTGGTTATCATCTAGTAAATCTAAAAACAGAAAACTGATTAAATAAGTAGAACATTGTAGTGATTAAATAAGTAAAGACAAAAATATTGGTTATCATCCAGTAAATCTAAAAACAGAAAACAGAAAAATGGAGAAAAAACACTAAAAAAATTACTATGAATGAAATATTAGTAGATATATTTCATAGGCCGAAATATTCTATTAGATAATATATTTCACATGCACGAAAAAATCTTTTATTAGATAACAAATTTCACATGCAGAATGGAAAGCTTCTACAGGTGGTGGAGTCATCTACCACAATTAAATCAAGCGCTCTTCTTACATAACAGATTGAAGATTTAAAAGTGCATGTCTCAGTTATTGATTGAAAATTCCAAAGTGCATCTCTCAGTTATTGAAATGTTTAATTGGGAGTGATATACAGCCAAAAATCTAAAAATAATATCAACTAGCTATTAAAATAATTAGTTGGCAAAGCTATATAATCAAAAATTTAAAAACAAAACACAATTGCAACAGGAACTTCAGATCGACAACATAGCTTCAACTCTCAAAACTCAAAATTTCATACATATGGATATCATGGATGTGGATCCTTATAGAAATTACTAAAGATGTGGATCGTTATAGAAATGACGAAACCCACTAGAGCTCACTTTATTATAGAACATTGGGATTAGCATACCCACAAGAAATATTGTAGTCTGCGGCTACCTTAATTGTTGGAGAAACGCCTTCCTGATCGAGCTAGCTAGTGTGGGTGTTAAGCATGTCGACCTCAACCACCCTCTGGGCGTCTCGAATATTGACAGGCATATCTAGTTGTGGAGTATCCATGGCATGTTGTAATCATATATTATCATGAGTTCCCAAAATTGCACACCTTCATATTATTTATTTTATGAAACCTGTATATAAGTTGTTTTCTTTAAGTTATTCTCACGTCATTGAATGCAGTTTTGAACAATCGAAAATACCCAAATATGAAAATATTAAATCTCATTAATACTCAAATATGAAACGTTCAAATATGAATAGATATATTTATTGCACAGTACCTCTTCAATGGAGATGGGAATGGTTTGTCCCTCAAGACCTAGTCTCTGCTCTTGGCACTCATGCTGATTGTCGATAATTTGTTTAATTACACATTAGCACACAATATAATAATTCATTGAGAAACAAGAATTGACCAACAAATAGGAAGCAATGACATATAGCAAGCAATGAAGTTAGGGGAAAATCCTCAAAATTAAAGCGAAATTTCAGTGCAAAAATATCCTAAGCCAACCTCTAAAGACAAAATATTTCCAAAAAAACATGCCCATACATTTGTGACTGCTTCTACTATATTATTTGTGAACTTGGCTCATCTATATTTCTTACTTTGCTGTGATTGAATGTGGTGCAGTACAAATAAACTATTGGAGAAGAGTAACAACAAGGAGTTGGAGGTGCCACATCCTTGCATTTGTGAGCATCGTGGCAGATTGAGAGGAGCCGGTGAGCTTCACATGCACGAATGGAAACACCTGTCTAGTGAAGCGTACTCTTGTCAAGCATTGGAGAGTGCACTTGACCTATTGTTCTGTTGTTCTAAGCGATGAATCTATCCAGATTTATTGAGCTACATCATCAATTTTACTTTTAGGTTAGGAAAACAATACAAAGGATGGATAATGGCTAATCACATTATTAAGATGGTTAAAAGTATGGGAAAATAACAAAGTACACAATAATCCAAAAAATCAAAATAGATCCATGAACGAATCAAACTGAAAGAGTTTACACTCACTAACGAATCAAAGGTTATAAAGTAATCAAAATGGATCCATGAATGAATCAAACTTAAAGAGTTAATGCTCACTAATGAATCAAGGTTTTAAATTTTGTGCTTTACTAATATTAAGGCTAAGTAGCTTGAACTTTGTATATTCATATGCTACATTACATACATTGAAACATGTATCGTGCCAAACAGTAACCTAATAAGGGTGTACAAAAGCAAATTGTAATATTTACATGTTACATTACATACATTGAAACATGCATGGTGTCAAATAGGAAGCTAATAAGGGTGTGCAAAGCTAATGGTAAAATACTAGATTTAGAATAAAGTTCAAGTGAAGTGTAGTTAATATTTTAAATTGTTGTTTTCAAATACTAGATTTAAAATAAAGTTCAAGTGCAGTCTAGTAAATATTTTATATTGTTCTTTTAAAAATTGTTAAGTTGTTAAATTTATATTGAATAAAGTGAAGTTAATATTAATTATTTAATTAATGTTTTAAATTCTTTGAATCAAAAAGTCATTCTCAAAAAGGAAATTGTTGTTATCTCTCTAACTAGGTTCATTGTGTCTGACATGATAATGAAAAATATTAATGTAATGGCTATGTTACTATGAATATTTTTGCATTGACCCTTAGATGAATATTGTTGTAGTAATCTTCACTCTCACCCTCACTTTGAGAAAGAGGACAATTTCCCTTGAAAAAAAATTCCATGGGAAACAACTCAATTGACAACGACGTGATAATGTTATGAAATATTACTAAACTATAAGATATTTGACTGATAATAAATCACATATTGATATTGATAAAATGGAAGAAGTTTCACTCTATTATATGTGCTATAATCGAATATTATATTGATGTAACAATTTGCTTCTTCAATGGGTGGTTGTTTCAAAACCCTTGCTTTGATTTTTCAATTTTCTTCCTTTGTTGGGGTTTTTCTCTTCAATTTAAGAATACTATAGTGGCCTTTTATAGGGAAACTATGGGTTTTATGCCCTTCCCTTACATCCAGATGTGCATGTCTCCTAGTTGATTGTATTCGCTTTAAAATCCTATCCATTTGTGATTCCTGTAATAATAATACATACATCATCTAACTATCCAACATGCCCAGGAAAACCAACCATGCATGTATAATGATCCACCATGGGAATTCTTCATTTATCTTCTCATGCATTTGAAGTGTAACCAACCCTAATTTAAAGTACCTACATGACTGCAAGAAAACATGACACCAATGGTAGTAATCTAATTTGTCTTCACACTTGTCCATTCCAATCTATAGAAAATTATGATAGATTCCATTCCATCCCCATTCATTTAATATAGTACGATAATGGCACACCACAATAGAAAATCTTCTATAGAAATTATATCAAAGACTAGTGACTTTAAAAAAAAATTGAGAATTTAATTTTAAAAAGTTATGCTTCATATTGTTCTAAAATATTTCAATATAATATGAGACTCTTGAACTTGACAAAGAAATTAATTTTTTTCCTATTTATTCATCACAATATCTCATATATTTGTTTGTTTTTCTATGTTATTGTTTCCTATGTTACACGCTTATGGTGTTTCCTTTGCAACATGTAGTGCAATTGCTAGTTATATAGATAATTATTTTCAATTAATCACTAAAATTAAAAAACCATATTAATGAAGATACAAATAATTATCAAATTCTATATGAGTGCACTATGACATGAATATTTTCATAATTACATATAACATTGTTGTGTCACTAATATTAATTACCATCTATGAATTCCATACTAACATAAATATTTATTTTCTATTTTTTCATTAATAAAATATTATATGAAAATTAGGGTGGGAAATGAGGTTGAAAGAGAGTTTCACATTCCATACTATTAAAAGATAGTTATGGGTAGAGGCGATTACCTACCCAAAGTCGTCTCCCTAAAGATAAATTATCCCAATTAGGGAAAAGGGAGCCCAGACGGTACCTAGATTCCTCTCCTTAAAGATAAATTATCCCAATTAGGGAAAAGGGAGCCAGAGAGGAGAAAACGCTTGAGGAAACCTTGTGAACTTGGAGCCTAGTTGGAGGGAGCCACGAAAGGAATGTAGAATTTGTATAACTTGATATGCTCTGAACATGATGTTGTAGACAAAGGTAGGACACTGCCAAAAAGGAATTCTTGAGTTGTTTGGCCAGTGGAATTCGAAATTGAACTCTCTCTAGTCATTGAAATTCCTTGGGGTCAATGAAATCCTTGGTTGGACTTGGCATGGTTAGAGAATGTCCTAGGTTGGACTTGGTATGATCATAAAAATTGTTCATGGGGAGTTCTGGTAGAGGATACCGATTCTCATTGGTTAGGTAGATAATTATATTGAAGGCTCTGGAAAATAGATAAGTACAATAATTGAATGGATTTTCTTGTATGGTTAATTTCTGTTATATCTAAAGTTGTTTTATTTAAACTTGATAATGCGAAATTTCTAGAAGTTATTGTGAATTGATTATGTTAGTCCGAATCTTTAATGGACATAATAGATGTTTATCCATCAACCTAAAACAATGCTAGTTCTTGAGTAAGTGAGCTCTATGATTAAATGTAAACCCCTACCATGTTATAAATGTAAACCCCTATCTTGATAAATGAATTTATTATAATGTTATATAAAATAAAGATGAAGTTTTATTCTACAAAAAGTTGAACTGAGATCAAGTTTTAATTTTTTAAACAAATGAAAAGAAAAAGAGAACCTAATAGATAGGCTAGCATCCATATTGGGGTAAATTAAAAAACAGGGCATATCAGTTTTAAATACGTTCAAATTTCGATCAGCATTTTTCATATCCATTGCAAGTAAAATATCGATAAGCGTAGAATTTAATTTAAACACAAATTCACATATGGAAAAACCAGAGTGGTTACGGGCCATAAGAAACTATCCACATTTTCTTGTACAATTGAAATCCTGATTCAAAATAAGAGCATAGTATGTCTCAAAATAGTGCTAAACCATTAAAAAAAGTAAAATACGTTTATACATTGGACAGACAAATAATAGTGCTAAACCATTAAAAAAAGTAAAATACGTTTATACATTGGACAGACAAATAATAATAAAATATGAAGACAAAGATAACCTCAAGGCCCCATGGACGACAACAAAAGTCTGCTAACATATATCACACAAAATAGGAACATAAACTAGAATGGTGTCATGAAGTTTAACTTAAAACCCTACTCTCATATTCAGCCTGGACCCTTAAGAACCTGGAGCAACATACAAATTGAAGAGTGATTTTATTAAAACATGGAAGCACTGTGTAAGAGAACCAAAAGTGGCCATTCGAAGCCAAATATCTATTCTTAAGAATGGGAATCTAACTTGTGCATTTTCCAAGCAGTAATCTCGTTAGAAGTTATGCTAATGACATGGAATTATCCCTAGAAATTAAAGATAGGGTTTATATTTTTACCTGTAAGTACCTACCTTGAGGATGATTGTAACCTTGCATAAAAAGAAGTGAATCAGAGTAATTGAAATAAATATGTACATAGAACGAAAAAAGGAGTGTAATAGATTTAGAACCATTGGAAACGAATTAACTGTCCAACTCGGCACCATGGCGTACTGTAAATGTTGGAGTACATGAAGGGTTTTCCTTCAAGAATTGAGCTCTTCAAGAGAAATGCATCGAATATTCCATGTTGTGATACAACTCGAGAAGTTTAACCTATAATGCAAGAAATTAAGTAGGGTGAGTCATATCCAGGCAACGACAAAGAAATTAAAGTGAAATATAATAAAAAACTACACTTGAAACAAGAATGTGAACGAATATAAAAGCTGCCTGGTGATGGAAAAATCACCATCAAACAAGGTAATGTATAAGAAGTAAGGTTTATGTTGCAGATCTCGCTCTCACGAGCAAAGGGGTCCAACTGAGATGGAGCAGTGCCATGGGAGGGGAGGTAGTTACTCCCATAACTTCCATACCTCGTCTACCACCGTAGATCCAAACCCAAGGCACTAGAATCGTTGATATGAATCGTATCACTAACCCCAAGGTGGAGCCAATCTCGAGGGACCTTACTCCTATATACCTATATACATCTAGAGTGTTTAGAGTGATAATTCACACAACATTAATATGATTATTTGGTCGTCAAACCTCACGGACTCAGTTTGAATTAAACTATTAAACGCAGCATGAGAAAATTAATCTTCCATGGTAATGGCGCTAGGGACTGATGTTCCTAATATTTATTTAATACATAACAAAGAGATTAAAACCAGAAGTTATTATAGAGGGAAGAATTACACATGCAACCATATATGAATATATATGGATCAAGGCCCAAACAATGTTAATAACTAGTCGAGAGAGATCATGAGTAAGCTACTAATGAACATCATAAAGAATAAAAGAACAGAGAGTCATCTTTACATTAAATAAAAAAAGGGGATGTTCAGAAAGCCATGTGATTTTAGAAAGAATATTAATTCACATTTGCAGGTTATTTAACGATAAATATAGATACAAAAACTAAAAGTTACTTTTTGATGGGTCTTACCGCTCAATCCACCCGGCCTGGACACATATACATCAATTTCCTTATTCTACGTCCCTCATTCTCCGTTTCTCCTTTTTTAATTGGAGCCCATTTAGGAGGTGGAGCTTTATTAGTCCATTTACCTCATGGCAACTAAAAATAACATATTAAAATATTTTTACCAAATGAGGAACCAAATAAATTTCTATGTTATAGAGTCGAGGAAAAGAGATGTGAAGAACCCTCTCATAAGTAAGTTAAAATAAATTTTATTAAGTAATTTAAGTTATAAAAATATTAATTGAAATTATTGTTGGGTACCTTTACGTATCAGAACTAATATATTGGGTGATTAGGAGAGAAAAATTGTTTGGTTGAATTATTTAACACACGTTAATTAATAAGTCATATTTTATGACTCTTACATAGTGAGTAGAGAGAAAAGTTATGATCTGTAACAATGAGGAAGTATATGTGTATATAAATGAGGAGACATATACATGTATAAATGAAGTAAATTAACATTTCTTATACTCAAGAAATTATAAAACATCAGATAAGTACGTTTAAGAGAATAGGAAAAGTGTTGCATTTATAATTGTGAGACCATTTTGTTAATTTTGCACAAAAAATATTTTGAAACATAATTTATAAGATCGGTATTCATAAATATGTCTTGTATTAAACATCTAGAATATATTGTCAAGGAAGGAGACATACAAAAAAATGGGTAAAAGGTATTATTGGTGCCAACGTAGGTAATATTTAATTGTTACATTAGATACATTTGGAAAATAATTACTTGATTGGTATAGACTACCTCCTTACACATACACTAGATGTTGATTAAGAACCTTGCTAACAAAGTGAATGAAGGGAATACTTGATAGTACAAAATAAATTTCTGAATCATAACAAAAGAGTAACTTACTCTTGTATGGGAAACAAGATAAAAAAGTCACAGAGTCTACAACAACATTGTGAAGCACTCAAAATAATAAGTGCATTCTATGTTTTAAAAATATTTGGGAACACATTGCAAATAAATAAATAAATAGAGAGTATACAAAAAATAAAGTGTATATAGAAATTAGAAAAAATAATAAAAGGGATTGAGAACCTTGTAATACATAAATAAAAATATATGGTGTATTGATATACCGAAGGAGTTCTTCTTGACATATTTAATGAAAAATTTTGTCAAATTTGAATGGAGATATAAAATTATTTTAATTAAAAAAATGCATGTATAAATATGAGTCAATTAGGTTTATCTTGGGTGATTAGTAGGAATGGTTGGGAATCATTTTCACCAAATTAAGCACCAACAAGTGATATGATAGATATCGATAGTGATGACAATATACATTTAATATAGTACACAACATTGTACCTGTAAGATAACAATAAAAGATAAAATGTTTATGTCAATACTATAAATCAGGTATAAATAAGTCCAATGCAGTAATAGCCGGTTGGTATGAGTAAGATTGGATTTCATGGCTGATAAAAAAAATGGTAACGAAATTAATGAAATTTCGTAGTGGAAGGTTTCTTCATGAACGGAGCCAAAAAAAGACTTGTTACAACAATAGAATAATTGGCACAAACCATGGATTATATATATGTTAATATCATTTGATAAAATTTTCAAAATCGTAAGCTTTCTTGTATGTAGTGACATATTGTGGCATATTACAACTCTTAGATTTTCAAAGAGAAATCTTTTTGACCTCGAGTAAAAGAAATTGCAAGAATCAATATTTCGATAATTGGAACTTTAGTATATGTGAATTGAATGATGGAGAATTATTCCAAACTATAATAAGTGAATAATTAGAGAACATAGTATGATCCATGAGATTTCTTTGAAAAATAAAAAATAAAATTTGAGTAATTGAAAATCGTAGTAGAATTGTGAGATAAAATTCTTATTTAAAAACCAACGTAATGAAGTGAGCTGTATATTTGAGACTCTTTTACATGATAATAGTATCTTGGTTACTCTAAGACACTCTTTTACATGGAAGAAATTTGAAACAATATTGTTGATACTAAGAAAAATATTAACTTTACTCCAAATTTAGTAAGCATAAAGTGAAAAATATTAGAGTAAATTTCATGAATATGGAAATTTACTAGGAAGCGAATGCAATGGCTCCTAAAAAATAGAAAAGGAGTCAAATAGTTTCGTTACTGGAAAAGGTTAATTTTGATTGAAAGAAATATGAAACAAGAATATTTATTGATTGCTATGATTATGAATTGCAACACCCATATCTAAATATTTGTTCTGAGTTGGTACAATAGGATAAACAAGAATATATCTAGGATAGATTCCATGGGCAGTTTAACATAACTCTCTCTCTATGTGTGTGTGTGTGTGTGTGTATGAAACAGCCATAAACTATGAGGGAGAAACTCTTAAACTAGTCTTTGATGGTCTCATGCTTTTTCTTTTAAATTTTTGGAAAATATCATCAGTTGAAAAGGGAAAACATAGAAAAATATGTATATATGTGTATGTTAGATACACATGATAATGAATGTTTATATTAAATAATTTGAGGAGTCTATTTCCATAACATGAATTGAATATTGATAATCGATATAGATAAAATGCGATTATAAACAAGAAGATAACCGAATAGGGTATCTAAAGAAAATGTGGCATATAATCTTAAGAAAAATTAAATATTTGATAAAGAGAATGCTGGTAGGATATTGACACAAGCGTTACCTATGCCTATTATCATGTGATGTGACAACATGGAAAGTACCTTAAAGAAATTCTATATGAATTTTATAGACACAAATCAAGTTTCGTCAAATGTTTGATTAAAATGAATATATTATTACAAAACCATTTGTACAGATAATCACACTAAGATGATGTCCTAATGTAGCTGAAAGGCACAAATATGCGAGGGGGAAGGATTCCATAGCTATTGCACCTAATTAAAAAAGAGGGGGGGTGGAACATGTAACTTGTGGACACATTAATCAATAATTTGTAGTATAGAGAGGGATGCAAAACAAAAGAAGAGAGTTGTGAGAAACTCATAGGTGAGGCATGTCTGAGAAGTATCGTTGTAGGAGTTAGTGATTTAATTTTTTTGTTATATTTTTTTGATGTTAATCATAACCATACTACTTATGGTTGTGCCCTTTCATTCTCATAGTGATTTATGAAATTATGATGCTTCCTAAAGAATATATCATTGGTTGTGGACCATCATGGGGACAAGGTAAAGAAAAGTTTCCTAGTAAATAATGGAGTTAAGAATACTTATGTATTCTTTCTAAAATGATAACTACTAGAAGATAATGGTTGTCATAATGATTGTGGATGTAGGTCGAACCTAATGAAGAATTCATGGTTTAGCCTCTGCACATACTAGATCAGTGAGAAACTATGCTACATAAGAAAGTAGTCATCGAGGTTAAAGTGCAGTGAAAGAGCTTCAGCTCAGAAGAGGCTACCTAGGAATATGAAACTATTATGCATGAGGCATATCCCAACTTGTTCTAAGGACCAGGAAAGCACTGAGGATGATGTTTCACTTCGTCGGGGGGGGGGGAATATGTAATACCCCTAATAAATTGTAAATATTATATTTACTTTTATTAAATTTACTTGGAAGATTGTGGGCCCATGTTAAAGGCTTTGTAAGAATAAGTGATTTACATAAATGTTTTTTTTCTAATTTTACATTAATAAAATATTGCATCTCGTTAGCCATGAAAATTAAGATTAGAAAATTTGTTGAAAGACAGTTTCACATTCCATAAAATTAAAAGAAATTTATGGGAAACAACATTTGTCTACCCATATTTCTCTCCCTAGAGATAAATGATCTTAGTTAGCGAAAAGGGAGTCAAGAGGGTGAGAGGGAAAAAAACCTGAGGCTACCTTGTGAACTTGGAGTTTGGTTGGCTAGGGGGACCAAGAGAGGAAAGTAAAAGTTGTATAGCTTGATTTAGTCATAACAGGAAATTATTGAGGGAGACATGACACTACCAAAAATGGATTCTTAAGTTGGATGGCCAGTGTAATTCCAAACTGAACTCTTTGTGATTAGTTAAATCCTAGGTTGGACTTGGTGTGGACAAAGGATGTCCTAGGTTGGTCCTATTATGGTCTCTGTCAAGGAAAATTTATGTTTGATGTGAAATTGGCTCGGGGGGAGTTCTCTTAGAGGATATAGGCTCCCATTTTTTGGATGGAGAGTTATTTTGAAGGTGCAGTTAATAGAAAGCATATAACTACAATAACTGAGTGGTTTTTGTTGTATGATTAATTTCTCTTATATCTGTAGTTGTTCTATTTAAACTTGATAATGTGGAACTATATATAAAAACAAACACACACACACACACACACACACACATATATATATATATATATATATATATATATATATGAGAAATACTATTATTAAGTACTAACATAGAACTATTTTAACAGTAGATTTACCAAGCATCTAGAGGAATCAAATTTTCGGAATTGTGAACCTTTCATCAAGTTTCTCACTTAGGATGAGGTTTTCATTTTGATATATTTGATCCATCTAGGGGTTCGGTAAATACAAATGTAATATGGATATTATTTTTCAATGAATAAAAATTTGAAAGGGATAAGGTTAAGTGCATATGTCCGATGCATACCATTATACTTTTAAAAATAATTATTGAAAGGAAAAATAATAAAAGTGAATTCAAATAATAATGAGATAATTGAATCTAGGAAAGGGGAAGTTATTGGGAATATGGCTAGAAATAACAAAAATTATTAAAAAGGATTGGGGGAGAGGAGAATGAATCAAGTAGGAGAATGCTTATAAAGAGTTATAGGGGGAGATCAAATATATATATAAGGGGAGGGTACTAATGTTCAAAAAATGAAAAATTATAGGATAACAAAAAGGATCAAGTAAGAAATAAAATAACGTCAAGAAGAAGATGAAAGGAATTAATAAAGAAGGGTCGAAATTATAAACCAAGTTTCAAAAAATTATAAAACCAAAACCAAAATCACGCCACGGATCTGTCACCCTTTATTGTCAATGAAATAAAAACAGAATTCTTATGAAGAAATAAAGCATAAACTCAATCCACACTTTTCATAAATAAAATCAAAAAACATATTTAACTGAATGAAAGCATGAGAGGGCAAAGGAGTTGGGCTGGCTGGGCCCTAGCCAACCAGCTTGTTTCATGTTTTAGGAAACTTGAAGCTTCAGCACTCAAAGACGCATCAATAATAGATTAAGACGTAGAATGTAAAAAACATGGCATAGCTCCTTGTATTAATTCTGAATCAGCAAAAATACATCATAAGTATGGATCCAACCCAAAACGAGGCTGACAACACAAAATTACAATTTTTCTAGAGTTACAGTAGCATGGCTATCACTCCCTCATTTATTATATGAAATTTATATTTATACAACCCTTTCATCCTATGGCCATAATGAAATTACATATATAATTCTAATTCCAGCATTTCGACTGAAACAAAATAACAACCAACATTACAAAATAAGCATGTGGCTATAAAAAATGCTAATTTGATCGTTGGTCGGCAACCCAATCTTCGATCATATCCCTAAATATCCTCCACTTATAATTTGACTCAAGATGACCACAACTAAACTCGACGAGTTGGAACCAGATGCCCGCGTTAGGTAACTAGCTTTCGTGAAAGTTTAGGAGTGGTCAGCTTCCAACGATGCATGAATCTGCTTGCACTAGACCATGATGATATGATGATTAATACATTTTCTTATCAAAATATTTTAGGATGGAAATATTAGTTGCAAGTATATAAAAGACATAAAATATATTAAAAATGATTAATTAAGTGCTTCATAAAAATTAAGTATGAAATATAAAACTAGTGCAGAGATAGGACATGATCCTTGGACTAGTGCAGGTATAAGGAAGTTTATGAGGATGAAACAGAGATTTATGATTGTTGTTTAAACGTAGGAAAGGGTTAAAAATGAGGCATTTTATCCTACCAACATCCTCCCATTCCTAAGTTGTTGTGTTTCCTCACACAACCTTTACCTGCTGCAAAAATTAAAAAATAAGGTGTCTTCCTTTAATCCTAGACTTGTATACTGAACCATGCTTTCGCTGTCTTCATTCTTTTACCTTAAGCCTTATTAAGCTACTGGGTCACATTTTTAAGCCGTTTATAGCACTTTGAGTCCTGAAACTTCCATACCGTGACTTGTCATTTTTTCTCTTTGACTTCTTCTGTCAATTCCATTTTGCCTTGATTCTGTAGTGTATCTTGCTCCTTCATGGCTTGGTTCAATGCTTCCAAGTCATGAACTTGTTGCTCATCCTCTTCTATCTGATTGTTAATATAGAGGGTGTTGTTATTTATTTCCAACTCCTCTAGTGCAAGCAACTTCTCTACAACTGAATCTAAATATGTACCATCATCGCCAAGGTCAATGTTATCCTAGCCTCCCAATTTCTGTATTTTATTTTCATCTATGGTTTCAGTGCCCTGAACTTTGATCTCACCAAGGGTCTCAACCAAGGGCTTCAATATGCTACACATATATCTCATCAGGGGTTTCAATACCTAGTACTTCGAAATTATCGAAGGTTTCAATATGTTTCACCTCTTCTTCTTCACCCCCTATCGGTTCTGTACTTGCCCTTAGTGTCACTTTTATTTTCTTTAATGTATGAAGGATGGCCGACAAGGGTATGTTATCATCCTTCTCTGCATGACCTTAATTATCCTCAGTATGAGCCTCTTCCTCTGCAATAACCGAGAGATTATGATCTCCGAGTGAAGTCAGTGGTGAATTTTCCAACAAAATCGAGGAGCTCGACTAGTTGTGGCTCACCCTCAAAGCGGAAATCCATCTCTTGAATGAGTTCTTGGTCATTCTTGTTACTAAAGAAAGAGTTTCTTTGATAGGTTTGTCTTCTTCTTGCACTGGCTTTTCTTTCTTTTTGTCTTGGTAGGTCGCGGAGTCAGAGCTTCTGTTGTTATTTTCTTGCCTGCACTCTTTTTCTCGAACAATTTCTCTATACCTCATCCTTGAAATTCCTTCAAAAATTCTTTCCAGGTCATTCCGTTGACCTCCAAATCCTTCTTAAACATAATCATGATTAGCCCATGATGGTACATATTTCATGCGACTCGACTCACCTCCCCTGTCTGAACACCTTTCAACATTTTTTCCAAGCTTCAGAGAAGGAAATAGGGAAAATTGATGAGTTTCCCTCACTCAAAGTCCAACAAAAAACATATATGGTATAGGAATGTTAATAAATAACATCCCTCGTAGGTAAGAAATTTTTTTAATATATACATAAGGTCTCACCATTTCCCAAGTATGGCGTTGCGCGGAAGCCCCTTCTTCCAATCGACTTTCAGCTTCCGGTCGACCACAAATATACACCATATTTTCTTCTTAATTTTCTCCTTTTTGAACCATTTTTCTCCCGTGTTCGATAAGGTCATAGCCTAAGCTATGGATTCTTCTGTGACCTCAAATTCTAGTGAGCCTACCTATGCTCGGTCTCCCTCAAACGTCCTTGAAAATTCTAATGCCACAGCTATATCAAATCCATCGAAATTTTATAGAAATGGGAGAAATATCGATTCTTGCCACAGTGCAAGACTCTTCCGATACTTATTTTTCCGCTCTATCTCTTTCACAGATGACGGTTCATTTCACACGAGTGCCACTGTTGTTTCAATTCACCCCAATTCTCTGTTGAAAAAAATATCACACTGAGGAGTTCAAGGGGTTTGTCAAGAATTTTATGATGATGGAGCCATCCACCCACCACCTTACTGCCTCTTCCATCCAGTCACACTCCATCATTGTTCCTTCGAGACTAATGCACACATATATAGGTCCAGTATATGTAGGCGATGATGATTGGAGAAGGCAGAGGTTTTAGTGATAACACGGTGTAATGTTCATGCACGGTCAGCTTATGAGGTAAGGCCATAATTGATAGGTGATGAAAAAAGTTTCAAAAAGAGGTAAGTGTTGGGTTTCATATGGATTCGTACTATCGTACATTTTCTTCATAATTTCACATAAGGCGTACTTCAGTACTCATTAAAAATATAATACTTCATGACCTAAAATCTCTTGTACTTAAAATAATCCCTCCCTACATTAGTAAGTGACAAAGAAAAGTCTTAACCATAATTCAAATAATTAGATGTTATGGTCCATTAATGAGGCAGTCATTATATCTGCAAAAAATAAAGATATAATTTCTAATGCACATTTTTGCACTAGACATCCCTACATTACATTGATCATTCTTGCATGTGTTTTCACCATTGGGTGCGTGCCTACACTGATCGTGCTTGCACTGAACCTGCTTGCACTGCAATGTGCCTGCACTACAATGTGCCTCTACTAAAACATGTCTGCACTTAAATGTGCCTGCACAGAAAATGCGTTCATGCACTAGGGATCTCTATAACATCGAAGAGAAAAAGGGACAAAGAAAAATTCTAATAGAATACAATTCATTGGCTAGAAAAAATTTTGCCGGATTATAAAAGGAAAGTTGTATTCACCATTATTTGGTGTCAAGCATGCCTTCCACTCTGACTTACAAATTCATATCAGATCCTGTAATCGATCCATGAGGGGAAAAAAGGTGGGAAAGGGTAATTTTCAGAATCAGAAGGAATATCATGGCACGGATTATAGTAATGAAACCACCAAGAGGGATAAACTAAAAAGGGACTTTGCGAAAAGAATTTAGGGGGAAAAAGACGGAAATACGAAATTAGATAGGGATAGTTTTCTTAGAAGAAAAAGGAGGGTAATTCATTGCAGGATTAGAAGAAAAAATAGGAGGAAATTACGAAAGGGGAAATAGAAGGGAAAATTTTACCTTTAAAATCTTCCTACACTGGTGCCAGAAAAAGTAAATGCAGCGGGAATTGAGGGTTTTCTGAATAAAAATTTTCGTGCCACCTATCCCAAACTTGGGTAAGGGCATGGTTCCCATTTGAACCTGCTTCTTCTTGGAGACAACCAGCACATCTAAAAATCAAACAATATTCCCTTTTTATTGAAATTTTGATTCTAGCATGCTTGTTTTCAGGTTGATCCTTTTGCAATCATGTTAGTTAATTGATTTTCATAATTACAAGAAAAATAAAAATTATTTTCTTTTTTTCTTTTTGTTTTTATTTATGTCATTTTTTTCTTTTTATTATATATATATATATATATATATATATATATATATATATATATATGTATGTATGTATATTAGGAAAAGAAAGAATCTTATTTTCATTAGGTTGGTGCTGCCACCTACCATCTCCTTCTGAGATTGTTGTTAGACTTGCTGCATAAAATTTCCTTTAGTGAGGGGCTAAAAATATACCTTAAATCTATGCCCATTCACCAGGAATATTAAATTTCGTCCATCAATATTTTTTATTTATAATGCTCCATTTTCAAATATTTTCACCACCTCATAAGGTCCCATCCATCATGTATGGAATTTCCCTTTAAAATATTAAACCTGGAATCATAAAGGAGTACCCAATCACCTGGTTGGAATAACTTCTTTCGAATGGACTTGTCATGCCACTTTTTGCGCTATTGTTGAACTAATATATTTTTCTGAACAAAATCCCTTAGAAATTCACCTAACTCATTCAGCTATAGGAGACGTTGTTGTTGTGCTTCAGAGAGGTCTAGTCCCAACTGGACTGCAATCCTGAAGGTCTTGATATGGAATTCTATTAGTATAAGGACTTTTTTCTTGTATACCAGCTCATATGGTGTATGTCCTGTGTTGTTCCTCCAAGTGCTTCGATATGCCCATAACGCTTCTGGTAATCTATTAGCCCAATCATTTCTATGCATGTTCACTGTCTTTGTGAGGATGGACTCAATTATCTTGTTTGTGGACTCCAACTGACCAGTTGCTTACGGGTAATATTGTGTGGATTTCCTATGTAGAATTTTTTACTACTCCATCACACCCTGTACTAGATTAGAAGTAAACTGTGGACCATTTTCAGAAACAATCTCTCTAGGCACACCAAATCTAGAAGATATTTGAGTAAAAAGAAAATCAACAACAACTATTTTAGTAGCAAAAGAAAGAAATTTAGCCTCTACCCATTTTGTAACAAAATATGTACAAACCAAAATATTCTTTTTATTTGATGATGTTGGATTTATTGGTCCTACAAAATAAATAGCTCATTTTTCAAAAGGCTCAATAATAACTTGAAGACATAAAGGAATTTCATTGGTTTGATTGGGTTGGCCCACCCGTTGACAGCTATCACATCACTTGAAATATTTTTTGGCATCGTTAAATAAGGAGGCTAAAAAACATCTAGCTTGTAAAATTTTTATGCATTTCTCTTATCAGCAAAGTGACCTCCGCAAGGTTCCTCATGAGCAAATTTTAAGATTTCAAAGACTTCTTCCTCTCTTACACACCTCCAGATAATGAGGTATGACCTAGTGTAAAAGAGGTTTCCTTGAACCCAAGAATATGCAACACTTTTATGTATAATATTCCTCTTCTCATGAGCAGATAAGTGAGGTGGTGTATTTTCGGTGAGTAAATAGTTAGCTATGTCAGCGAACGACAGAGATTCTGTTGACATAGAAAAAAGATGTTCGTCAGGGAAATCATCATCAAGAGGAATTAGTTCACCAAGATTATTTAATCTTGAAAGATAATCTGCTACTACATTATATTTTCCTAGTCTATCAACAACAATAATATTAAATTTCTGTAATAATAGTAACCACCTAGTCACTCTACTGCTAATTAATGGTTTATTTATCAAATATTTTATTTCGGAATGAACACTGTGCACAAAGACCTGATACCCTGTAATGTAGTGTCTGAATTTTAATAGAAAAAATTACAGCTAAAAACTCTTTCTCAGTAACTGTGTAGCTTAGTTCAGCGAGTGACAAGTTTTTGCTGATCAAGTAGATAGCATAGGATTTTTTGTCTTCTTCCTATCCTAAATTTGCACCAATGGAAGTGTCTAAGGCATTAGAGGAAATATGAAATTGCAGGGACCAGTTTGGTCCTCTCAAAACTGGTGCATGTACCAGTTTTTCCTTTAATGTCTCAAAGGACTGTTGGCAAGCTACAGACCAAGAAAGCTCACTATCCTTAGCTAAAAGTTGGAAAAGGGGGGCTAGCTATCCTAGAGAATTTATTAATGAATCTACTATAGTAGCCCCCATGTCCTAGAAAACCTCTAACTTCCCTTTGAGTTTTGGGTCCAGGAAGACTTAAAATAATTTCTATCTTTGCGGGGTCAACCTAGATACCTTTTTCATAAATAAGATGGCAAAGAACTACACCTGCCTTGCAGATTAATATGAAATTTTTATCACTCAAGGCAAGATGAGTTTCTTGGAAATGAAGAATCACCTTTTCTATATTTTTGAGGCTCTCCTGAAATGAATTACCAAACACAGAGAAGTCATCGAAACAGATTTCCACGCACTCAAGGCCAGTAAAATGGCTAGGACTGCCCTTTGAAAGGTAGCCGGGGCATTACATAGCCCAAAGGGAAGCACTTGGTAAGAAAATGCACCCCATGGAAATGTAAAGGTGGTTTTTTCTTGATCCTCGGGTGTGATTTGTATCTGGTTATAACCACTAAAGTCGTCTAAAAAAGAGAATTACTTATTACCAGTAAGGGTATCAAGCACTTGGTCGATGAAAGGAAGGGGGAAGTAATCCTTAAGAGTGGCTTTGTTCAATTCTCTATATTCAATGTAAATGCAACATCTCCTATATTTTTTCAGGACTAACACCAATGAAGAGACCCATTGACTATCTGAAATAGGATAGCTAAAATCAACATCCAATATTTTTTGCAATTATTCTTTTATGACATCTCTTAGAGTTGGGTTCATACGAATTTGGGGTTGTAAGATAGGTCAGGCTCCATCCTGAATATAAATATGATGAGTACAGGTTTTAGGAGGGATTCCTTTCATATCTTCATAACCCCATGCAAAGGCATAAATATGGTTTCGCAACAAATTCACAAGCTGCTCTTGTTGGGATGAATCCAAGTTTGAACTGATATGCAAAGATTTGTCTGGCCTGATCTCAACAGGATTGGTATCAGGCTCAAGAATACACACGGGTGTTGCTATAGATGGTGGCAAGGGAGTTTGAGAAGTGTGACTTTCTTGAAAATATAGACTAAAAATTTGGCTAAATGACTCAAAGTTGGGCATGGTTTCTAGATTGTTTAGGAAGTCATGTATCTCACCCTCCTATGAGGACTCAACACAATGATGTAACATAGATATAGACTGAGTCTCCTCATCACTACTGTAATCTAGCCAAAAAGTGTCTCAGAGCTCCTGGATGGATCTAGCAGGTGGATACAAGGTGAACTTCTTTCTAGAATCGCCATGGGAAATATACATGTCACCAGAACGACATCCAATGTAAGCATCGGCCGTAGAAAGCCATGGTCATCCCAAGATCAAGTGTTGTCCTCCCACAACAATCTTTGGCTGAAGCACAATTAATTCTAGAAGATATTCCCAAGAATCTAATGAAGCGACCACATCGTCCAACACCCCTCTTAGCTTGATTTTAGATCTATCTACCAATTCAAGCACGGTGGGGGTAGGATGAATATGGACCAATCAAAGTTGATCCATTGTTTTCTTGGTCATAACATTAATGGCTGCCCCCAGGCCTATAACCACATTAGATACAAGGACATCACCTATCTGAATAGAGACAACAAGGTTTTCAGGGTCAGTATATTTTTCCATGTGCATACATCCTTTCATTAACTCTGCTACTCTTCCAACAAATTGAATGGTCTAAGGTTCCAATCTTCCCCTTCATGGCTTTTTGAGATAGATATCCTTAATGATTTTTGTACAATTGGGGATCTCTTTGATATCTTGGAGAAAAGGTAGCTTTATAAAAATATTCCTAAGCTCAGAAGCCAAGCTAGACTCAGGAATGAGGTCATTCCCCCCACAAATAGCTTCTCTGGATAGGGAGGCTGGTTTGAAGAGGATGGAAAATGCTTCGAAGGTACGAGGATGGGTTGAACGATGACATCTCTCATAGAATGATCAGGAGTTTCCTCCTCACCTTTCTCTTTGATAATCACCATAGGTCGCTTCTGCTTTTCTGAGGTTATTATCTTCCCCAATCTCAATTGGAGATCATTGACTCCAACTGGCATAGGTTGATGTCTGGATGGAAAAATCGGGTTCATAGAATGGATAATTTGTACTGCTTTGTTATTGGGATTTGGTATGGGTTGGGTAGGTGGTCAAGGAGGTTGAAACGGTGGAGGTGAAGGTAATGGTGGCATAGGCTAACTCCGTTGGGGCAATGATGATTGTGGAATTGGGTAAGGTGCATATGTAGGTGGGTATGATTGCATAGGTGCAGGATAGGAATGGTGTGAATGGTTTGGCCCTCTCCATTCTTGTTTCCAATATTGGGAGGGTTGTCCATAATGATATTGGTTCTAATGCTGCCAATTTTGAGAGTGATAAGTGTTAAGATAGGAATACGGATGTGCATTATAACCAAAAAAATTCGGTGGAAGTTCAAGAGCCATAACTACACTTACCTGAGGCTAGTTTATTCATGCTCCCATAACATGCAATGATTCGGCTTCATGTTGTACTCCCTCAAATATAGCTTTCAGCCTAGGTATGGAATGAAATTTTTCCGTGGCATGGTTCTCTGCAAAAATTTCACATTTATTAGTTCCTTTAACATCAAGAGGACATTATCCTAAAAGATTATTTTTTCGACATTTTGGACAAAAAATAGATAATGACTGTTGTTCCTCTACAAGTTTTTTCTGAAATTTCAAAGAGTCTATTTCTTTGCTAACAATATTCATTATTTCAGTTTTCATATTATCCATTTTTTTCTCCATCCAACAATCATAGCATCATTAGATTGAGTTTTCTTATTTTTGTTTCGAATTCCTTTACTAGATCTATATTTATTTCTTGAGAATTTCCTGCACAAATCACGGATTTGATCAAAAGGTTCCTGGGAAATATATCCTTGTCCTAAAAAATTCAAATTATTCCTAACATCATCAGTAAGTCTATGTAAGAACAAGGTCCTAATGGTACTAAAATCAAATTTGTGCTTTGACCTTTGGAGGATATACATGAATATCTCTAAGTAGTCCTCTAGGGTCTCATCATATTTTTTCACAATAGTAAAGATTTCATCCTGAATATCTCTAGTTTTACAATATTCCTGATACTTTTACAAGATCACTCTCTTCATTTGGTCCCAAGAAGCTATAGTGTTTCCCCTAGTCCCATGAACCAGCATAATGATGTATCCTTAAGAGTTGCATGAAACAAATTTAATTTCCGAGCATTGGATGAATAATCATAGCTCCTACAAAAAATATCAAACTCAAATAGAAAAGAGTCCGGGTCTTCATTTACCTTACCATAGAAATGAGGAAGAGTTTATGGTGTAATATTCTTCATTTGCACAACTATTTCAGGATCCACAATGGGGAATCCAAAAGTGGATTATTCCTCATTTACCTAATTTTTCTCGGTTTCTTCTGCATGGTCCTCATTATTTTCCATTGTTGTTCCTCCAAGAAAACCTCTCTCAAGATGTTGAGAAGGTTGGATATGGGTTCTAATAGACTCGTCCTTCCCCTTCGTGGGTTGTGTCACAGCTGGACTACTGTTTCCAGAGTCCAAGTAGACAGTTCCTACGTAATGAGTTGGGGTTTGTTTGGAATGTATGCCTACAAAAGAAGGCTCAATGCGAGAATTGATTTCATATTTACCAATATTTCCTCGATCCTTAGTGAGATTCGGACCCCTACCCCTTTTAGGCATTCATTTAAAAAAAAATGACAAAATAAAACTCAATAAAATGATGCATATTTAAAATAACTCAACATATATAAATTCCTTCAGTCAATAGAAGCACACTGAAAAAAAATAATAGTAGAATTATCCCTATTCCAGAAAATGGAAAATTCTTACCAATTAAAAGCGCCTCCCCGGAAACAGCGCCAAAATTTTGGGTGCAGGAATCGTAGTTAAGAAAACTCCTTTCAACACTTAATTGTCAACCCGGGGGTTCGTAAACCTAGAGATGAAGCACAGGAAATTCTAGAAGTGGTATGAAATTTTCCTATCTATTCCTACATCTTAAATTAGTATCTCGCAGAATTGAAAGAAATATCACACAACAATTTACACCAAAGGAGTTCTAGTGCCCGAATGCAAAAGAAAGTACTTTACGAGGAAACCAAATAAAGGAAATTTCACACTTTTGTAAAAAATATTAATTGCTTAAATAAAATTCCATGTTTATCTCCAGTATGGGTGTTGGCAGGTTCACAAGGGGGCCCTTGGGAAGATCTGCCTTCTTAAAGATTTTCCTTCCTGCACCAAGTTTCTATTCCTGTACTCTTGCAATATTATTGCACTAGTACAAGTACATGACTTACATATGGGAAGTATGTTTTACACTTGCACTGGAGATTTATGTCTTTTTATAGGGGCTCTGAGTTTCAGGCTTCAAGCACTCTGTTCTTGTAACACGATATTAGTTCTTGTACCACAGCAAAGATTCTGTTGACGGGAAGAAATTTCTGTCCAAGAGTAAGGGATCTCCCTAGTAAAAAGTCCCGATTAGATTCTAAACTGTTTGTGATAGGGATCCCATCCGGGGTGTGGGTCCAGCTACCGCTGAAAATTCCTTTTTCTTGGACACAAACGAGCCCTGCAAACTTATTAACACACGGTTATTTGAATAATACAAGGAAAATTTTTGATGAATCTCAATGAACATGAAACACTACAAATAGTAAGACGAGTTAAAGCATGTAGCCAAAGGAAATTCTATTAGCAACACATCATTAGGGTCATGCTTGTAGAAGCTATTCAAACCATATAATAAATAGTTCTTTACGATCAAAACACCCTTCACTTCCTTAAGCGTTCTCAAAGATAAGATAAATGTTAATAACAAAGTTGCTAACATCTCTTGATTAAATAACTTAATATCATTAACACATTAAGTGAGCTGAAATGTACAAATTATATGAGAAGAAAACGCAGATCAGTTAATCATAAAAGATATTAGATACATGAGACAAAAATATTCATAGTGTTAACACATTAGTCCTCATGAGATCCAAGAGTGGAATCAAAACAATTGTTTATATTCCTTCTCGGAAAGGTGTATTCAATGCTATACAATTCTCTTTGCTCCTTTGGAGTCCCAAAAAAAAGATCTTGTACAATTTCCCGGAGAGAGTATTTATAGAACCAGATAAACCCTTCAGTTTCTCAGACTTTTCGTATTCCCAACTATTGACATACTCTACGACCGGAGGGACATTTGCGACTTGTGATTTCAGATCCTAATGCAACTTGCGACCCTCTAGTTGTTGCAACCTGTGACTTTCCTCCTTTTGTGACCTATGACTTGTGCCTTTCCCTTGGTCAAGGAAGAAACTATGTGATTACGAGGTTCGGTACATCTACTTATAGCTGATCCTTGAGGTACTTTTCCCATGCTAGGTAATCTGCAGCAATCGGAGTTACTTGGGGAGTATATTCTTTTAGTCTATGGAAGCACTCGAAAGTGTCTGGGATCAAGGTGTGCCTTTTCACTGCAATTTGATTTGATAACGAGGCTAGTTTGGTGTAGATTTGAACTAGAG
The DNA here is from genome assembly GCA_034641835.2 of Pinus albicaulis. Classification (NCBI taxonomy): domain Eukaryota; kingdom Viridiplantae; phylum Streptophyta; class Pinopsida; order Pinales; family Pinaceae; genus Pinus; species Pinus albicaulis. The sequence continues at coordinate 289,842,741 of CM076569.1, forward strand.
TAACGATGAACTGTATGAGATTTTATTGTGACACTGGGAGATCCTGAGAGCCAGTTTCTTGTCTCATGGGTTGCAAGAATGTTTGAATGTCCTGAGCAACTTCTTCTCTTATTTTCTCAGTGTCCAACATACCCAGAGAAGAGATGTGGTGAGTTTCTGCCATTGAGTCGATCCCACTGATCATGTGCTTGTATGAAGACATTACCTTTTCCAGATCCATGACCAGCTTGTCTTTGGACTGTATCTTCATCTGAATTTGAACCTTGTCATTCTGTGTGCAGATCTAGTCCTTCCTGGGTAGAGTGTCAAGAGCCTATGGGTATATGCTTGACCATTCTAGAATATTTTCCAAAGTAGTGGAGGCCTCCTTTAGCTGCGCAGTCCTCTGTTTGGTCTCCACTTGTGCTTTTAGTAATGGAGCAACTGTTTGTTCTATTATGAACATCTCTTCGTATACATGTTTCATAGTGACTTCTAAAGTTCCTACCTCCCTTTGAATGGTGAGTGGCAAGTCGTTAGCTTGGGTGCTCATGAACTGTAGCCTCTAAAATTCTTCCTCCAACCCCTTCTTATCCTGTTTAGCCTACGCTGCTCTATGCTCTGAAGTTTGTAGCCTGTTTTGTAAAAATATAATTTCTCTACTCATCCTGCTAACATTTTCCTTTGTGGTTGCTACAAAGGCGATTCCTGCTAATGTGATCATTATTGGATTGGTCCTAGTGTCCAAGACTATGTCCTTTTCCATTGTGGTTGCAAGAGGTGCGGAAGGGTTCTGTGCCAGATATCTCCTCTTCTCTTGCTTGATCTTGTGTGTGAACTGGTCATAAGTTAGCCTTGTTAGATCCAAGACTTCATCTTCATGTTCCTCGGAGGTGCCAAGTTTCGAGATGGTAAAACACACACTTTTCGTAGGGGTTGTCTGAGGCACGTCAATGTGTGGCAACTTTGTTTGTTTCCCTATTTCTAGAGGAGGTGTCTTGATGCCTTCTACTTCATTGGAGGAATATTCCTTTGATTTTTGACTTTCTTCCTCCTTCCTCCTTTTCTTAGCTTCCGCTTCATCCTGCTTTTATTTTAACTGGCGCTCATCTTATTCCTTGTCCTATTCTTCTTTTAGTTTGTGCTCGACCTCTTTCCTCTCTTACTCTTCTTTCCTCTTCTGTTCCTCTTCCTCCCTTTTCCTGTTATGTTCCTCTTCCTATTTTTTCCTGTGGGCTTCTTCCACCTGCTTCCTTTTCTACTCTTCCCTTTTTTTTTTCTTTCACTTGTGCTCTTCTTTCTGTTGTGATAGGGAATCCTGGGTCCTTTTGAGTTCATCTTCTTTCGCTTTCTCCTCGACTTCTCGTTGTGCTTTAGCTTCTCTGTCTCTCTGCTCCTATTGTTGTTTAGAAATACCATTGCCTGTATTAGTCCTTGGTTTCTTGGTTTTAGAAGATGAGGCTCCCCCTAGCATGTGGATCCTTTCTTCTAATGTTTAATTATCTGTTTCCTATTGATCGGTTGATTCTTCTAGAGAAACCTCTTTGTCCTTGTTGTACCAGTTCCTGAATTGATCTTCGGTTGGGAACTCTGTCTACTGGCAACTCCATTTGAATTTGGATCATTTGCAATGCGTGGGGATGATTCTTTTAGGATCATATGTCCAGTGCGATATGGGTGGAAAATGGAAACCCTTGGTTTCCTCAGCCTCTGCTTCTACTTCTCTGAAATCTCTAACCGTGTAGGTGCCGATGGTAAGTGGGAGAGTCAGCCATGGTTTCTTCTTTCCTTTCCTGAGAACCTTGGAAAACCTGCTCGTCATCTGGTAGCACACTTCTTACACGAGAAATTTATCAGTGATGAATTGAGGCAGTGCATGGGGCACCTTGTATGAACCAAAAACCCTAATAAAAGTACTATCTTTAACAAGAAACTAGCTGGCTACTTGGGTTATTGTCTCCATGTCTCGGCTAGTCATGCATGGGAAATCTTTACCAATTTTTTTTCCATAGAGCGCGGGGATGAAGTTATGTGAGATTGATTCTATGTCTTTCTTATACTTAGAGGCCTAGAATACCTGCAAATCCTTGTGGATTGGCCCGCCGCTCTCTACATCCCAGTTATGAGAACATCCAGTAAATTTACATCTCGCGCATACTACGTCCAAAAAATAGGAGGCCATATAGAATCTGGATGCACACCCTTCATCGGGTGCTTGCGTTGATGATATGTTTGACCTGAGGGTTGCTACTTTTAGGCTGGCCCAGTTGAAGTGGGTGTCATATGTGGTAACAACATACATGAGGGAAACCCAAGTACCATTGAACATGGTGGCATCTTCTTAGCCATACATCCAGTATAACATTTCCACAACCAACTTATAGAATTTCTTGAGGCTCATTGTTTTATATTCCTGATCTTTCCTGAATATGAAATTTTCCGAGTCCTCCCACCATTCGCTTAAGGTATTGGGTATGGGGATTTCATGACTAGTAGCCCATTCAGCCTTGAAAGTATTTTCCCGAGTGGGGAGTGCATACTAAACCTCTGCATCTTGCCCTTTTATATTTTCAAATGATTTTCCTGCATGATCTCAAGTGACCCATATTCAACAGTCGACCTTTTTCAAGATCCATTCAATCATCTCTGCGCATGGGAAAATGGGAGGATGGGACCCTGTGTATTGCAGTTTAGATATCTTGACTTGAACATGCACCTGCTGGTCTGGGAGGTCTTCTGGAAACTTGGGCTTCGTGAATTATTGGTATATTTGATACCAACTCATGCTATCTCCTTTTCTGAACATGTAATCAGTGTCTCCATAGATAGGGGGAGGGGAAGGAGGCATTCATTCTTCTAAAATTTCTACCTTAGGACTCTCGCCACTTTTTCACACTGCCAGGGGCCCCATATCACTTGAGGCCGATGAGATGGACAGTCACTCGAGCTCGGCTTCGATGTTACCTAGAATATTCATGAAATAGTCCCATGATAAGATATATGACATAATTATAAATACCTAGTATGCTGCTACTTCTTCTTAACTATTATTCATGGAAATGGGTAGACCTACGACTTGGCGACCTTGCGATTAGGTCACTGGGTCACTAAGTCGCGCCAGTTCAAACTTTCAAAGAACTGCGACTTGGAAACTTGCGACCAGGTCACTAGGTTTCTAGGTCGCATCCGTGTGAATTCTCAAGGAAGACGCGAATTTTCGACTTGGTGACTAGGTCGCTAGGTCGCCAGGTGGCCAGGTCGCGTGGTGGGCTGGCGCTAGGTAATGAGCGACTTGGCAACCTAGCGACTTAGTGACCAAGTTGCGGGGTCACAGGCTCTTGTAGTCACAGAGTCATGGGGTCACGCTAGGGCTCTGTCAGTGGGCTACGTGGTGATGAAGGTCTTCGGGGAAGGAAAAGGCGACATAACGCTCACACACAAAAAAATAAGGCACATGTGGGCCTTGATATTTTCCCTAGGCATGCTAGGAAAGGTGTTTGAGACCGTCATTGGGAAAGATTGGCTTCAAAGAAAAGTACAAAGGGTATGGGTCATGAGGGAAAAGGGTAAATCCTAAATAGGGCTAGCAAGGAGCTTGAAAGGGGAAAAGGAAAAGATAAATAAGTCAGGGGCAAAGGGGAAAATGGAAAGAAATAATCAAAAAGGAAAAAAAAGGAGGATTAGGAAACTTACTTGGGGAAAACGCACTCCAGCTGGCTTGTTAGAGGAATTTTCTTGCTCTGTCGCGCAGGTTGAATGCGACCCATGGGACCCTTTTATTTATAAAGGAGTCGCACTTGCGGCCAATTAATGAGGGTTGCTGAGTCGAAAAATAGATCAATTTGATGAGATGTGTGACCTTGAGACCTTCCGACCTAGCAACGTCGGGGTCGCAAGGTCGCAGGGTCGCATGGTCGCAATTATTAGGTTTTGGACTTACAGGAAAACCTTGCGACCCCAAATTATTAGGTTTTAATCAATTCTACGACTCTGCAACTTGGCACTTTAAAAGAGTGGACCTAGATTAGATTCTATCTATACCAAAAGGTTAGGGGCTGAAAATTTTGAAAGGGGTGAAATTTTGGAGGGTGTTGTAGCGCTTACAACAGATTCCTACACCAAGTTTTCCAATTACTTCCGGGAAAAGAAAGGGTGTGCTAATATATGAAAATAATTTCAAAAGCGAATCAGAGTTTTGAAGTAACTTTCACATGCAAAATAATTCTTCAACCAAACTGAATCTTGCAATGAAAATATAATTTGAAATAAAACCGACTTCAAAAGTCAAAACATAGTTTCTTTAATGCAGTGAAAGAAATAACTCAAGTATGACATCAATCTTTTATCCCTATAATAGTTACTCACATGAACCATATTTTCCTTTAATATTTGTTAACTTAGAAAGGTTCACTTTAATTATTCTGATTTAAATTTCAGTTCTTTCCTTTTAAAAATATAAAGTGCAGGCATAGATCAATGTCTTGTAACAACGTTCGTTCATGATTTAACAAAGCATCTTTAATTCCTAGGATTTCAACTCATGGTATTGAATAGACTTATATTTTCTAATGAACATTAAGTGCAGAAATAAATCAAATTCTTATGAAGGAAATGAATGAAACAATCTTGTTGTAATGAACTGAAAAAACATGTTACGGAAATTATAAACGCACTAGTGTAGGAATGACGTGCTTGCACAATTCCAGGCAGAAATGAACTAAGATTAGTAAAAAAGGAAATGACTGAAAGTAAATCGAACTCAATTAATGTTCATGCCATGAATCTATCACATTTGATTGCCAATGAAATAAAACCATAATTATTATGAAGAAATAAATCATAAACTCAATCCACACTTTGCATAAATAAAATCAACACGCACCTTTAACTGAACGAAAGCACGAGACGGAAAACAAGTTGGGTTGGTTGGGCCCTAGCCAACCAACTCATTTCTCATTTTAGAAAACTTGAAGCTTCAACACTCAAAGACGCATCAGTAATAGATTAAGATGAAGAATGTAAACAACATGGTGTAGCTCCTTGTATTAATTTTGAATCAGCAAAAATACATCATAAGTATGGATCCAACATAGAATGAGGGCAACAACACAAAATTACAAATTTTCCAGAGTTACAGTAGCATGGATATCACTCCCTAATTTCCTATCTAAAATCTATATTTATACAACCCTTTCTTCCTATGGCCATAATGAAATTACATACATCATTCTAATTCCAGCCTTTCAGCTCAAACAAAATAACAACCAACATTACAAAATAAGTCTGCACCTATAACAAGATACTAATTTGATCATTGGACGACGACCCAATATTTGATCATATCCTTGACTATCCTCCACTCTGAATTCGACTCAAGATGACCGCAACTGAAATAGATGAGTTAGAATGAGATGCCCACGTTAGGTGATGAGCTTTCACAGAATTTTAGGAGTGGTCGGTTGCCAATGGTGCAGGAATCTCCCTACACTAGATCATGCTGATACGATGATTAATAAATTTGATTATCAAAATACTTTAGGAAGTAAATATTAGTTGCAATAATATAAAAGGCATAAAATCTATTAAAAATGATTAATTAAGTACTTAATAAACCTTAAGTATGAAATATAAAACTAGTAAAGGGATAGGACATGATTCTTGGACTAGTGCAGGCATAAGGAAGTTTATGAGGATGAAAAAAAGATTTATGATTGTTGTTTTAAAGTAGGAAAGGGTTAAAAATGAGGCATTTTATCCTATCAACATTCCCCACCAAATTCAAGGTGATATATTGGACATGATGAAGATGTAGTCATGTTAAGCTTTAAAATATAGTTTATAAAATAAAAATAATTTATAAAATGTAACGGTTATAAAGGTTATAAATAAGCACTAAATTATTTATTTGTTTAAATATAAATGTCTTTTTTCAAATTTATTTGAATATAATAAAATATTTTATAAGTAATCAAATATTTTAATTTTAATTTTAATTTAATTTAATTAATTTATTTATTTATTTTATTTATAATTTTTATAAATTTGTCACACAAAGAAATCATGAACCTGAAATATTTTTTCACAATATTTGTCATAAATATCAAAATCATAAATCCTAAAACCGATAACTTATTAAATCATATACATATGAATTATTATATAGGGGAACTTTACCATCTGAAGGAATTATACAGATAAATTTTAAAGAGGAAGATCATAATTCCAACTAGGCCTAGAATGGATACTTCTAAGGCTTGGGATTTCTTTGTTAGAGAAAAAATTATTCATAGGGTTGTATATAAAGGATGAGTTATATTTCATCTGAACAACCATCACTCTTTCCTTTTTTAGCCTAGATTTGGGGACCAAAATTAATAATAAAGCAGAATTAATTGGGTTTTGGCTTGCACGAGGGCTTCACTCAATGAACATATGACGTAGAAAATTTGATCGTGACATATTAAACCATACCCTTAATTTGACTATATATTGGAAAATATCTCTTAAAATCACTTTATTTAACACCCGACCAATATAAACTCAATACACCTTCCGAATTAAAAAAGGCCCTATTTTCACTAGCTATTATAGGTACCCATTTTTTCATTAACATTTTGTATACTGTTATAGATATATACATATATCCCATTATTTTCATTAACAATGGTAAGAATGTTTTTCACTTAGAAAGAATAACTTAATACTAGGTAGCTGAAAACTTGAAATTTTCAATAAAAAAGAGGAAGATATAGGTTTTTTTATTTATAAATACATAATGTGGAAAATTCGAATAGAAAATAAACATATCTGAACTCTCAATTGCATATTTCTTCTATTGAATACAAAAAAAATATACACTAAAACAATTCAAAACAGAACCTCTATAACTAACGCAATGGCACACCTTTCATATCTCTTATAGAATAGGAAGAGGAGATAAAGTACAATGAATATGTACATATGAAAAATCTTATTCGGATTGAATTTTTCAAATCGTATCCCTAACCTGATCACCTAGTGGACCATAATTGCATGGTAATATCTCCAAGTAAGTGTGTCTCCATCAAAAGATGAACTGGAGCATGCAAGCATGCTTCACTTCCTTGACATGTGTGTGCTCTACCTAAGATGGGAATTTCTCATGCATAATTATTCTAATTGACTAGGGCTGTGAACCATTGTAGTAAGAATATATCATGAATGCTAAAAATAACAAAATCAAATCTTTGATAATAGAAAAACTCTTTCCAAAACTAAAATTTCTAAATTTGAAACAACATTTAAACTAGAATTAACTATAGGTGTGACATGTGTGCCCTAAGCATGCATGCACCCTCTTCAAAACAATAGTATATTTCATTGTATCCAATGGAATGCATGTGCCCTATACCAAGAATTAGTATGTATCATTGTATCCTTCACTTTTATTTAATATGTTCATCATTGATGTGGGGAAAGGGTGAACATTCCATATATGTTGTTTTCTTTGTTTCCCTCTCATTACGAGGATCACGAGTTGAGAAATAGTAAAAAACATTGAAACATGCATTATAAATATATCATAGAGGCATTAACAATGTTATGAATGTTTTTTATGGAGAAAGGTTGATTGGATAGAAAGAAAAGAAAGGAAGCGAGAGCGGGGAGCGACATTTTCAAAATCTCTCGAGTCAGTAGTGGTTTTGGGGGTGAATTTTATATAATATATATTTTATATATTTTGATGCGTATATGTAAACAGAAGCATGTAGAATGACAAAATAGTGATACAAAAACATAAAAACATGGATTAAACCATATAACATCATTCATTTAGTAGTTATAATTTTCATCAACCACAAGTTCAAAAATTAGTTGTCATTTATAGAGCATGTAAGAGTGCACATAACCAAAATAGCATCGAGCGCAATCCATCTCTAAACTTAAAATACATCAAAAAATAGGCTCTCGATGACCTCTAACATCCAATAAAATAATGCTACAACAAATACCTAAATATCATAAAATTTGTTTCTTATCTTGGGATCTTTGTCATTAATATCACCATCTAAGCATTAACATAAGATAGAAAAAATGTAGCATGTTAGGTCAATACTTTGTTTGATTGATGGCTAGATTTTTAGTAGGGTCATGATAAAGGTGTTTGAAAACCAATGTCACTAACATCAATGTACATAGAGGGATTGGTTCTCTTGATTCAATACAATTTCTATACCCCAGTACATGACAAAATCCAATGGAAAAATTGCAATCCCCCTAATCGCGAAATCATGAAAAACTAATAAGTCTACTAGATGTTGAGTGAATTCTAAAATTATACTTTCTCCATATTAAATCTAATGATGTCGGAACCACTCTCAAGCATCCTAAGTCATTTCATGGCAAGTATAAGGATGAAAATAAAAGATAATGGAGAATGTCACTTTTAATTTAAGAATTTAACATTACCATGAATTGCATATCAATAAACTAGGGCCATAGAATTGAATATTAGAGTACTCTGGAGCTAGTACTACCATAGTGTTTTCTTTCTCCCTCCTACTCTCAATACTCCCACAATACTTCTGAACTTGTATTTCTCAATTCCTCCTATTTTTTTCCTCTGCATGGCCAATGTATTGTATAAACAATACCTTGTAATACACATATTGCTATACAACATATAAAAACCCTTTACCCCCTATAATATGCTCAATATATTATTTCATTTTTTCCTCAGTTTTATGCCCCAAAACAAAAGTGGCATAGTATTGTTTTTTCAGTGAAGCCCCGTGTTGGCTTCTCCATGACTTTGCAATGTCCAAGTAGATGAAGTGATTTCAAATATTTTGCAATTCTTGAGTGGTTATTAATTGGTTCTTAGGGATTGATATATTACATAGCTTGACCTTAAATCCTTGGCAACAAATAATTTACCGAGAAAATTCTAAATATGAATGAAAGCATTACTCCACCTTGTTAAATGCCAACAACATTTTCTAAATTCGACGTTTCGAACCAGTCCATCGTGGTTCATCTTCGGGAAAATATCCTTGAGTAAGTTAGATCTCACATTAGGTTTATAAATAGGATATGAATGGATAGGAAAAGGGAGGCCGACCATGAAAAATATTAATGAAATGTTATATATTAATAAAATTAATTTAATTGGTCTAATTTAATTTATTATGGATTAATATAATTAATTTGATTAATATAATTATAATTTATTTAATATTAATTAATGAAAAACGCGATTTTAATAAGTTAAGGGAATTTAATTTATTTTATTTTTAATTAGTTTAATTTTTTTTTAATATAATTTATATTCTTTCAATAATTTTTTTTTATTTTTTTATAATTTTTAATGATCTAAATTGATTTACACTATTTTATTGATAAAATTTTGTATTCTTTTAATATGATTGAATTTGATATTTTCAATTAATTAGATTATTATTAATTTTATATATATATATATATATATATATATATATATATATATATATATATATATATATATATATATATATATATATATATATATATATATATGAAACTTTTCGTTATTTAATAGTGTAATTTAAATTTTTGAAAATTTTTATTTTTTAAATATTATAAATTCTTAATAACTATCAAAAGGTGACAATATTAATATTAAAAATATAATTTTTTTTTAGCTTATTAATTTAAATGAAGCGGTGATAGATATGGTTAATAAAGTAGAAGGAGAGTTTCTTATTAATTACAAATTAAAGGATTTATAGGGAAAGTCAAGAAAGGAAGAATTAAGTGTAACAGGGATTTAAAAAGGGGGGATAAGGAAATTATTTAATATAGAGGATGAATTCAATTGATTATAATGAGAGAAGGTAAATGGATTATTGATAATGGAAATGACTGAGAAGGAGGAAAAAATGATTGACAAAAAGGTGGGGTGGGTGGGTGAGGAAAAGGAAAACAAGGATGGGGAAGAAATGATTGAGGGTACAAGAGGAGGAAAAGAATAGAGAAAAAAGAGGAGCAGAAACAAACATAAGGATACAGGGAGAAATATAGGGAGGGAGAGGCTGGGTAAGGGAGTGGTTGTTGCTCAAGGTCAGAATCTAATTATCGCTAATTTTCCAGCCATCATCACTGTTGAGGTTTTCCGGGTGTTTGCCAATTTCAATAGCTTCTCTAATTTTTTTGTGGTGATAATGATCAATTTTGGCCAACACACGAGTTCTTGATACAAATGTGATGACTGGTTTTTCTAGAGTGTTCTACTAGAGTCGAGGCTTTCAAGCAGTTGTGCTTAATATCAGCAGCATTTTCTTGAATTCTAGTTAAGATAGATCGACCAGTTTCCCCAATGTATAGATTACCACATGAAAACCTTAACCTTGATGATTGGTGAAAAACCCCAAGATTAGGTTCCAAGCCCAAAAGTGACCCTTATGGCGATTTTCCCTCCAATCCCTGAACCCCAAGGCTTGGAATACCTCCCAAGCTACACAAAATTCAACACTTACTCTTAGATAGGGATGTACTTCCAAGAATAGGAAGTATCCATTATCAAATGGTTACACTAGCCCATATGGAGTCCATATCTGCATCACACCATGTAAAATGAACCCTGCAATCTCGGTAGTGCCTCTTCCTCATGACATCTAAACCTAATGATCCCAAGCCTCCATAGGGATACTCCCTTTGAGGCTAGACTCCCTCTGAGCCTACACGATCTCCACTGGCTAATTCTTGCAAGCACTCATCGTCCTAGATCAAATACCACTGATAAAAATCTCTCCTATCTCAAATATGCAACATCATGATCCAATGAAAATTCTATCTTTCGAATATATAGGCCATCACATGAAGACATCTTAATCAACCTGATATTTTCCATGCCTAAGTAATCCTTGAGTTGTCCCAACCATGCATGGAAAATAAACGGAAGTCCATGGTAAAAAATATTCCCTACAACAAACTATTTTTCACCACGGTCACCACCAATCCACCGTAACTCCTAGTCAATCTCACTGCCAAGCCAGTCAAGGCCACATCTCCATGTCTTTAGCTGAACCCTCTGTGCCATGATTTAGATACCAACAACTCCTTTTGAGTTTCTTCATTGTGCACACTCAGATTCACTTTCTGTCAAAGTAGCTCAGATGCGGTTTGATTCCATGTTGAATTTCCATGACCTTGGGTCTAGGTTAGAGTTTTAAAATCACTGTCGCTACCAAACCAATAACATTAACTAGAACTACTTTGCACATCGAAAAATATAAAGCATTAAATGACACATGCACAATTATATAGAACTTTTTACATTTATGAACCTGACTTTGTTATATTAAACAACATATAATACGATGGTCTAGGGCTCCTGTACTATGGATAATGGCCCTCAATCATCCACTAGTACAAGGTACAAACCGAGGCTTGGTGTTATTACATCAATGACCAATATTCCTTCAACAAGATACTTTGACCATCTCATTGTTGCATGCTCCTCTCAGATCCTCTCGGTCGTACATTATACCTTCCTAGTCCTTTGACTCCTGATCTGCAGCTCCTAACTCTTTCAGTGCTCGAAGTCCATCTGACCATTGAACCTCGGTTATCAATATGCTCACTAGTTGATCATTCATTCATCAACACATTAACACATCGAGACTCCTATCGAGTTTTTTATAGCTCCCCTTGTGAACAAATCTCAATCTTATTGTTGCTTCTCCTTAACTAATTAAGGACTTCATCCCGCTATGTTCTTCTTGTGCCACATCGATGAAGACCAACATAGGGAACAAAGGGATGCCACCTATCACTGCAATATTCCCATGTCCCACAATGACCCTGGGCTAGGAGGACTTCCCCTCATCTGTTGTAGATGTCCTTCTCCACACACAAGTCTTGGGCTCCAAAAACTGCTCCTCTGGTTCGTCAATCCTTGATCTCAACAAGTGCCACTCTATAAACCATCTAATTTAATGAAGATAGTGCACACCATGCATCAAATTGGTCACTATCACACTATCATATGACATACCATAAATTCCCAATCCACATTCACACTTGGGTCACAGTCACGCTACCCTCCAACATCCATGAGTGGCCAATACACGTTGTATCATTTGCACCTCTCTAGGGCATCCTCAGACCTAGGAAACCCTCCTCTTGGCTTCCAACCAAATTCTAGATGTGCCCTCACCCAGGACACTCATCTCAGGAGATCATGTGTCACTGCTACCATGTATGACATTTGTTTAGGGCTAATATCATTCCACATCAGCTCTATATCCTTGCCAGATCTAGACCTCCACTACATCTGTGGATAATTTCTCATTGTAATATTCTCCCATGGGACAATTCTGTGGTGTTTTTTACTTCTCCAAATATCCACTACACCTTATTTCCTCTTTAAAACTCCGCTTCCCACAAATCTAAGACAAAACAACATCAAAACACCAACCCATAATTGTCCTACACTAGGACTGCCATCCACCTAGCTTCCTCATCACCAAAACACCATCTGCTGCATACTACTATTGATCTCTTTCTCTAGTGTTTTGTGCAACCTAGAGCTCTAGTTAGGGTACACTTCACAACCCTTAACCGTGATCCAACTCACTATGTTACCTTGCTCAATATTGATACCACCTTCACTATTCCACTAGGCTTCCAATACATTGTTGTAGTGCCCGAGACTCTTTGTCAAGGTTACCTACAATCCGCGAACCTGTTATAGCTAGGGTCACGACCTCCTAGCAAGGGTTAAAACCCCTGTGTCAACTGCTTTGTGCTTGGAGAGGTTATGGCTAGGGTAGAGGAGCCCTCCTATCCCACTCAACCCACAATATAGATAACTCATAGTTGTTGTAGCTACAACTACATGTGCACCCCAAAACAAAGACTAAAACTTGATAAAATCATGCACAAAATTCACCTAACTTACATATTCTCTTGCACCCTTATCTGGCAAGTAGGATGCTCCCAAAAATAAGAGAAAGGATTCCCAAAATAGTCGTCTCGGCCTCCACAAGAGCTGTGTTAGACATGCAGCATTTTCTCAAGGAATCCACAACCTAATCACAAATATACACCTTCTCCAAACTCAGATCCTAGCTTTCTTATTCCTTGCCTCAAAATCACTACCAATTTCAGAGCTCTTCTATCATGATCAATGCAATTTTTATGTATCAAATGATGTTAGCTCACCTCATATCTATATCATCTAATGAGTACTCCAATAGATCCATGCCAACTTTCAAAAAGTCTTCTTTAACCCAAGCTGACTTGCACAAATCATGACAATGACATTCAAAAATTAATATCTAAAGTTATATAGCTCCAATTTGAGTGATTTTTGAAGCGTTGGATTCTCCACACCATCCTCTATCACCTCAAATTTTCTTATGCTCAAATTTCTCATGGTTTTGGACCAAATCCTGATGGGTGCGAAACCCCAAGCTTTGGTTCCAAGCCCACAAGTGACTCTTGTGGTGATTTTCCCTCCAATCCCTCAACCTCGAGGCTTGAATTTCCTCCTAAGGTACACAAAAATCAACACAGAATTATCTTTTTCTTTTCTGTATCTACAATTATTCCCGCCTGAGTGATTATGTGTCCTAAATATTTTATTTGATATATATAAAGTTCACATTTGCGATACTTGGAGTATAATTGGTGTTCTTCCAGGGTCTACAATACTATCTTCAAATGTCTTATATGTTCTTCCATATTTATTAAGTAAATTAGGACATCATCAGTGAAAATTAATTTGAACTTTTCAATGTACACGTGGAATATACTACTCATAAGGAAAATAAATGTGGGTAGGGCATTTGTAAGCGCAAAAGGTAGGACTACAAACTCATAGTACCCTTAATGGGTCCTAAATGTACTTTTTCATATGTCCTCATTTATGATCTATATTTGATGGTATCGTGAGTTTAACTCAATATTGGAAAACACAATAGCGCCCTTAACCTCATCAAATAAATAATCTATCTAGGTAATGGGTGCTTGGCTTTAATATTTAACTTATTTAGTTGTCGGTAGACAATGAAAAGCCTTAAGGTGTCATCTTTCTTTTTGAAAAAGAGTATAGGGATTCCCCATGGTGGTAGAGTTGGGTGAATGTATTTCTTATAAAAAAAATCCTATAATTGCATCTTTAATTAAATCAATTCTAGTATACTCATACAACATGGTGCCTTAGCTATTGCGGTGGCTCCCAGAATCAATTCAATCATAAATCAATATCCCCTTTAGGAGGAAACCTAGGAATCTCTTCTAGAAACACATCACCAAAATTTTGGAGAATCGATAAATTTTCTATGGTTGTTGTCTTTTCCTTAAAATTAGTTTATCCCATTTGGATTGCATAAATCGGATAACCATTCCTAATGCATTTTCCTAACTGTGAAACTGTGATTGGTCTCAATTTTAATGGTCTTATTATGCCTTGGACTTATTTCCTAACAACTTCCTCATTAATTAAATTAATAGTTTTATCTTTACAGTTTACAAGGGACTAATTTTTTCTCTGGCAATCCATACCAATTAAAATTTCGTAACAACCTAAGGGAAAATTATTCAAATTTACTTTTATTTGTTGACATGACAATTCAACAAGACAATTTTCCATTTTTTCTATCCCTCTCCTTTTTATCCTAGCAGCTAAATGAACCAACCACATGTTCTTAAACTTACTAGCATGTAGATGACACACTTCCACTACTTTAGGACTCATAAGCTCAAGCTTTCTCCCTGATCTATTAAAATCGACACACCATGATTGATTCAATCATTGTTTGTTGGAACTCAACCAAAAATGGTTTATTCTTAGTTAAAACCTATTTTAGACACTTGAATATGTAAAAATACAATGTTTGGAAAACATTCTTTAGACATAGGCTATATTATAATTAGAATATAATTTACACTATGAATTGGTTTGATAAATTGTTCGGGATTCTTGAAGGCAAGTTTAAATGAGTAAAAAAGGAAAAAAGGGTTACCTACATAATAGGGTTAGTAGGGTATGGGATGATATCCAAATCCTTAAAAAAAAAAACTTCTAGTCCCTATTTGATAAACCCCCCTAAGAATATTCTATGATGAGCCTATTGCACGAGTCATGTAGTCTAACTTTAAGTTACGATGACTATACATAGCTAATTGGTATAAACTATCAATTACAAAGAATGTCAATTGAAAATCACTATGTACAAAACTTGAAGATGAATGATAACAGATATATATATATACATATATAAATATATATATATATATATATATATATATATATATATATATATATATATATATATATATATATATATATATATATATATATATATATATATATATATATATATCTGTGTGTGTGTGTGTGTGTGTGTGTGTAACTTATATATCTAGTTATGTAAATAAAATATATATGTATAGTTAGTAGGGCATAGAATGGAACTACAACGAGGACAATGTTCAAATCCATTGCCTATGCATTCAATACCCAATTCACCTTGAGATATTTTGATGTAGAAACCTAGAACCTAGGAGCCAAGCATCACTATCTCAGCAAGTCAAAGGTTTGGGTATAACTCAGAGAAAAAAAAAAATTATGATCTTTATCTTGAATATTTCTGTACAATATCAATGTTCCAAAAGTAGCGCAAAGATTAAAAGTAAACTCCATGGAATATATACAATTTCTACATGCATATAAATTTGGTAAAGTAAACTCCTCTAAGTAATACATAAATTTATAAGACATATTAACCCTTCCTCAATATGGAAATCACTTATAGTATCCAACGGCCATCAAAGTTACATATTTTAAATGAGATATTCTAGGGGATAAATACCCCTACTCCGTATAAACCAAAATTATACATAAGTGAACCTAGAGGGGTTCAATTTCCTTCAAAGGGAAAAATTGCAATTTAGAAGAATACAACCAGAAAGAAGAATGATCATGTCCATGACCATATTAGGTTTGCTTTCAAAACTATTGTGAGACAAAAATTAAAACTGTATAGAAGAAAAATGTAAGTGTTACATAAATTGAGTACCTGAAAGATTTCCCGAGCGACAAGGTAGGGAACTTGTTGGGATAACAAGAGGAAGCTTACATAAACCTGTAGGAGACAAGGAAATTATATCGAAATGACATAAGCATAAGCATTAAAAAACTCATTTTTTTCGAGAAGGAAAAAATAACATAATTTGGTGGAAGAATGTTTAATTAGGTAGGAACCTTGCTTATCCTAAGTTCCTCACCTATGCTTAAATAAAATTTTAGGAATAAGAGTCAAGAAAATTGCAAGGGAAATGGAGAAAAAATATTGGAGACCAAGAGCCTTGGTAAAATAGATTCATTATCATGCTCAAGAATGTTGGAGAAACCATAATCCTCATAGAAGTAATTAAACCGCTTCTTGAATGCAAGCCTTGAAGGTGCCTAAGTAATTTGATGCAAAGCTAATATCGAGAAGTGAAGTAAATAACCAATGGAACAAGATTTTGGAAAATAACCCGAGGAAGAAAACTTGTTAACTCATTCAAAAATCATGCTTAAGGAAATTTACAGAGTACCCTACAAAATTATATATAATTAATGAAATATCTGCAACATATAAGTATCGTTAAAAAAAACAAAAAAAACATGTAAGTGTGGCTAGTTACCTATATTTGTTGAAGTGGTAAAGCCTTTGTGGAGGAGACGAAAACTTGCAGATTACCAAATTTATAGTGTGGTAAGAATGCTAATGCATGCCCTTTAAGAGAGGAGGAATATTCAATTGCGATATAGCCATATCCTGAAGAAAAACCAAGTAAAAACCCTAACAGGTTGCAGAACAAATTTCTATCGTGGAAGTAGTTGTGAATGGCATGGACAGCGGGATTGGGGGGTTGCAGCGGGGGGGAGGCACGGTACTTACCCTAACCACCCGCCACTTAATCCATGCTATTAGTTCTCAAGGATTCATCCATACTATCCACCCCTAGTGACCATGTGAACAAGCCTAATTCACCATTAAAGTGAAGCCATGTTGCGAGTGGGTTAACCATAAAGAAAATTGAATATATATTTTTTTTCATTATTTACCTTGCTTTCATGGAATACAACAAAGGTATGAATGGTTTAGTTATTCTATAAAGTTTATGCCATGACCACACTCGTAGTTCATCGCTATTGGATAGGGATGAGAGAAGGAAGTGTTACAAGGTCCCTTCACCTATGTATAAATTTGTTTGACATTAAAAGATAACTTAGCGAGATAAGGAAAAGGATGTTAATGCAAGATTGCATATATATATATATATATATATATATATATATAAAAGTTCCATTATCTAAGATAAAATCATGGAAGATGAAACCATAAGCAATTGTATTCTTCAACATTCAAGTTATATATATAGAAAGAATAGAGTAAGTTTGAGGTATGATACAAGATGTAATGGCTTGTTAATTAAAAAAAATATTAATTAAAAATAATAATAATAATAATTTCATTCATAAATATAATATTGAATGTCAATATTATTTAAAATATTTTCATAATAATTTTTTTTACATCTTAGCACCAAAAAATTATATAATTTCTTCAATATTAAAATATTTCAATATAACTTATAAATACTTTAATATAAATAAAATATTTCAATTTTCAATTTAATTAAAAAAAAACAAACAAAAACATTTATACTTTCTCATTCATTAGGTAAATCTGAAATTAAAATGACTCGTGTTCACTATAGTAAACTTTATCCAATGTTTCAGAAAACACATAATATCATATATCATAGGGTTAAAAATGTTTAACGAATATTGCTCAATACGAAAGATATGAATAATATTATTTTATGTTAAACATAGAATTTAGAGGTGTCATACATATATATTTATTAGATTTATCTTTAACCATATGGGTATCATTTGCAGAGGGTAATCATTTTTTTAAAAATGCGATAGAATGCGAAAGTTAAACAAAAGTTTTTACTTTTAAATAATTTATCTTATAATAAATAAGAATGTGAATCAATTTAACTTTACTCGATACAATAATAAGATACACTCCTGAAAATTACAGAATCTATATTAATTTAAGTTTTACCAAATACAGTAATAATTTACAGTGAACTACCCTTCATTACGTAACAAATTTAATGGACAAGATTAACAGATATTACCCCTCCAAACTAATTCGTATACAAAATACGTAAACTAATAACATAGCTTAAACTTGGACGTTTCTTTCCCTTCTCTAGCAAATATTAGACTGCTCCTAATCTAATCCTTTCCTTATGTGGGATCATGGGTAACAAAAATCTGGAAAGTCTGTCTGTTCACGTCAACCAACTAGAAATGTCTAGTAACATGCCATACATGTGTTGCGGGAGAATGTATACTTGCAAGTCATACATGTAAAGATCTTTTTTTCTTGTTGTTGTTTGTGAATTGAGTAAATGGAATAGGCTAAATAGTTTAAGGTTGTGGTTAATGACATATTGTATTCAAGAAAGAAGATTTAGATGGTTTAGCAAATGGGGTATATTTTTTTTTAAATATGGAATTACTTTTGGCATGTATAGTTAGACAATCAGTTAAGTAAGCATTGAGTTAGTTGAGTTATGTTATAGATAAATATGTTGAGTGAGTTAGAGAGTTAGTTAAGTGAGTGATGGTCAAGTTGAGTTATTTGAGTGTGTGTATGTCAAGTTAGGTTAAATACTCTTTACCGGATTCATTGTATTCAGCGAGATTGTGATTGAGAGTGATTGAAGATTAATAAAGAGCAAGATTGTGATTGAGAGTAATTGAAGATTAATAGAGAGCTGCAACTCGTTTGTGTTATCGTGTGAAATTTTTGTGTTAATTGTGCCTTTACTTTTCTACCATTCCAATAAATTGGTATTGGAGTAACCTTAAAAAGAATCAAAGAAAGATAAATTAGCAACCATCGAGTGAGTGTGAGATGATAATTTTTTTTTCTGCTTATTTCCGCTTGGGGTAGAAAATTTTTAATTATTTGAGTAAATGTTTGAGTATGGTATAAAACTCAGCAGTTGAATTTAAGGGAGTGTGTTGAATTTTGACTTCAACTGCCACAGCACAGAGAAGGACAAACGCTACAGCAGTACATTCACTTTGTTTCTTGCACGCCAATGAGAATTAAATTATGGTTTTACTAAACTCTGCAATTCAAGTTTATTTTTTCACGGCCATAGCCTATATGGTATGGAGCTCTCCATACTGGGAATTACATTTCTGCAACACCATACCGTCTCTTCAATCTTCGCCATGCCGCCTCTTAATACTTGCAACCACCACCATTAAAACCTCAACAAAAAGTCTTGTTTTACTGCCAACTTTGAATTATTTTTTGAACGGGCCAAGTCAACAGAACACGTGGACCAATTGGAGTTTATCGCGTAGATTTTAGGCTTACGTCATCGAGGCTAGTTTGTATGCAATAATTTCATGAAATGCAGCTCAGTTTTTGGTTTGAAGTCCGAGGGTCCCACCTCTGGCCAATCACAGGCCGATCGCGCGGGTTTGGTCCTTGATGAAGTCAAGGCAAATTGGTATGCGAAAACCATTTCCAATTGAGTTTAATTTAGTGTTTGAAATCCGCGACAAAAGTCTTAAAACTTTGGTTTAAAATTTTTATATATTTTATTATGCTACAATACATGTTTTAATTAAAACTTTTGACTTAGACGTAACATATATGTTTTAATACCTGTATATATATATATATATATTTCATCTATATAATATCTATAAATCAAAAACACTTTTTAATTTTTTCTTTAATAGTTTCTCATTTCATATAAAAAAAAAAAGAGAGGGCACGGAGGCATAAAGCGTGCTATTATTTTTTTTAAAAGGACAGAGTATTATTGAATGCATAGTGTGAGCACAACAGTGCGAATTTTGAAAAAGCTAGCAGAGGAAAAAGTGACTGTGGTTGTGTATTTTTTTTAGAAGACAGTGTGCGAGAAAATAGAGTGTGATTTTGTATGAAAAGTAGAGTGCATTTTTATATGGAGACGATTGTGTGAAATTTTTGTAAGAAAACCAAAAGTTAGATTGCATTGTGTATGTGCATATTGAATATTGAAAAAGGACAGAAAGCAGAGTTAAACACTGTGAGCGCAACACTTGAAGTTTTTTTTGTAAATGCCAGAACAATGGTTCTGTGCCATCATTGTAATTTTTTTTCACTTAATGAAATAATTGTTTGTGTGCAATCTCTATCCAACAAATTTTAATTGAATCTCTATATTGAGAAAATAAATTATTCTATTTCTCAGTGTGTTTTGAAATACTCAGAAATTCCAACAGTATCTGGCAGTGACATACATTGCAATATAACATTGGTGCATGAAGCATAAAGGCACGGTTGAAGCAAAAAACTTATCACGCTTTCCAAGCACGTCGGAGTTTCGGTCTTTGTGTGCGTTACCAGAGTAACGCGAGACTGTAAGTCGAGAGGTGCCTTAGCACGCAGACATAACGCAGTGAGAACACTAACGCGAGACTGTAGGTTCGAGAGAGAACACGTTAATATTCGGAGTTAGGAATATTCATCAAATAAAAGGTCAACCGAGTAAGGCTTGTAAGGCTTTTATGAACAAGTAAGATTTTAAAGGCCTATAAATTTTCTTTTAAAAATGACTTTTTATAAGAGCATGTGGGTAGATTTTTTGAAAACGGGTATTTAAAAAAAATATTTCTCTCATTGGTTTTTGAAAAGGGATTTTATGAGTGAAGTGTTATAATAAAGTTCTTAAAAGGGATTTATTATAAAAGAGTATTTTTATATAAAGATATTTCTATATAAATAAATAAACTCTAGGGTTTTATTAAAAAGATGTGTTTTGGAGCGTAGCAAAGTATATTGAAGGAAAAACTTTAGGGTTTCAAAAGTGAATTTTTGTTTGAAAAAAGATGGCTACAAGCAACTTTCAGCTACAATTTCATTTTTTTACAAGGAAGGATTATGATGTGTGGGTCATTAAGATGGAAACCATGATAAAAGCGCATGATGTTCGGGATCATGTCAAGTTTGATTTTCCAAAATTTTAGAACGACGGAGAAGAACGAGCCCTCAGTAATGCAGAGAGGGAATAGTGGAAGAAAGACAAGAGGAAGAATGCACAAGCATTGTTTTTTATCCAGCAGGGAGTGGACCAAGAAGTGTTCCAAAAGATAATGATCACATCTTCAGCAAAGGACGCATGAGAAACCTTGGTGACAAGCTATCAAGGTATGGAAAAAGTCAATATTGCTAAATTACAGAATACTAGAAGAGATTTCGAAATTCTAAAGATGAAGGAGACAAAGGACATTGATTCTTTCTTGAATAGGGTCATGTTTGTCTTCAATCAGTTAAAAATTTATGGTGAAGATATTAAAAATCAAACAATGATTGAGAAGGTCCTTAGATCTTTGTCTACTAATTTTGATGTTGTGGTAGCAGCCATAAAAGAAGGAAATGATTTGGAAAAACTGACAGTTGATGAGTTGATGGGATCACTTCTATCGCATGAGGCGAAGATAGAGAGAAATGAGGATTCCAGTTTAGAAATTTCTTTTAAAAGTCAAGTTTCTATTTCAAGAGATCGAGGCATAGGTCAATTTAGAGGCAGAGGACAAGGCGGAATATATGGTGGTCAGAGAGATGACCAAGAAGACCATGAATATGAAAGTGGAAGCAGTAGTAACAAAAGCTTCAACAATAATTACAGATCTGTCAAATAAAATGTGAGATGTTATTATTGCAATAAATTTGGTCACTATGCTCGTCATTGCAGGAAGAAGGTAGTTGATCAAGGAAACCAAAGAGCCAATGTTAGTACAGATAATACTAACTCCATGTTCCTAGCATGCAACAACATGCATGAACCGTCTGATAAGGTTTGGCTATTAGACAGTGGTTGCAGTAACCACATGACAAGTAATAAGAATTTGGTTGCAAATTTGGATTAATTTGTGAAGAAAGAGGTAAAGTTGGGGACTGACAACACTATAGATGTATATGGCAAAGGAGTGGTCAACATTTTGACCAATCAGGGGGAGTCAAAGACAATCTCAGAGATATATTATGTTCCTGGTCTAAAAAAAAAATTGATAGGTATTGGTCAATTAACGCAAAAATGATACAGAGTTATCTTTCAGGGGTAAGAGTGTGTTATTTATGACAAACCCTGAAGAAAGAAGTTGATAGAAAAGGTGCAAATTACGAGGATCATACTCTTTCTTCTAATTATGAACTAAAACGATCAGGTTAGTTCTTTTACAACTGCATGTTCTAATGATTACTTGCTATGGCACTTTTGGTTTGGAAACTTGCATTTTTCTGGTTTAAGATTGTTGCAACATGAATAGATGGTGAGAGGATTACCTCCCATCAAAGAACCTGCTACTACTTGTGAGTGTTGAATCTTGGGGAAGCAACACCATGAAATTTTTCCGAAGGGAGTTTCATACACAGCAAATAAACCACATGAGTTGGTGCATACAGACTTGTGTGGACCTATGAGGACACAATCGATTGGTGGAAGTTGTTACTTGCTCACTTTTATTGATGCCTATAGCAGAAAGACTTGGGTTTACTTTTTGAAGAAAAAGTCTGAAACTTTTCAAAGTTCAAATATTTCAAAGCCTTAGTAGAGAACCAAAGTGATCGTCAGATCAAGGTATTAAGATCAGATCGTGGTGGATAATATGATTCGAAGGCATTCCATGAGTACTACAAACAACATGGAATCAGAAGATAGTTTACAACCAAATACACACTGCAGCAGAATGGTGTAGTAGAGAGAAAAAAATAGAAACATTATGAACATGACAAGGAGCATGTTGAAAGCAAGACGCGTGTCTAATGAGTGTTGGGCAGAAGCGGTTGCATGTGTTATTTATGTGATAAACAGATCCCCTAAAAAAAGTGTGATGAATAGAGTTCCAGAAGAAGCATGGTCAGGTATGTCATGCAGTGTATCTCATTTCAGAGTTTTTGGATGTGTAGCCTATGCACATGTGCCTAAGAAGATAAGAGATAAACTGGATGATCAAAGTGAAAAATCCATATTTACTGGTTATAGTGAGGAGTCCAAAGCTTACAAATTGTATAAGGCTGTCACCAAGAGGAAAATAATTAGTGGAGATGTTGTGTTTAATGAAAAAGAGTCATGGAATGGGACTATAGACAAACCAACCGATGCAGAAGCATCATTGATGGAAGAGGATGATGTAGCAGAAAAGGAGAAACAAGAATCAAGAGAACAAACAACAAATAGAGTCACACCAGCAATGACTCCAAGATTTTAAGAGCAGCGTGGATCTTCAAGCAGATCAAGAGAACATAATTCTCTAAGTAGCCAATCAAATAGTGAATCAAGAAATGGTAAGAAAAACATGAGAAGTCTAAAAGATATATATGATGATTCGGATGTTAGTTCAAATTTTGCATTGTTGTCATTCCAACCTTCTTGGTTTGAAGAAGCAATCAGAGATGAAAATTGGGTGCAAGCCATGGATGAAGAGATGGATTCTATTAAAAATAATGATACATGGGATTTGGTTAATTTTCCAAAGGATAAAAACCTCATTGGTGTGAAGTGGGTGTACAACAAAAAGTTGAAAGAGAAAGGTGAGATTGACAGATTTAAAACAAGACTTGTGGAAAAAGGATTCTCACAGCAACCGAGAATAGACTTTGGGGAAACATTTGCTCTAGTAGCTAGATTGGATACTGTAAGAGAAGTTCTAGCGACAGCAATTTCGAACAAGTGGAAAGTATATCAAATGGATGTCAAATCAGCCTTCTTGAATGGAATTGTAGAAGAAGAAATTTATGTGCAGTAGCCTCCAGGTTATGAATTTCAATGTAAAGAAGATAATCTTTACAGGTTGAAGAAAGCGCTCTATGGACCGAAGCAAGCACCTAGAGCATGGTATAGTAGAATCGACAATTACATGATTAGGAATGGATTTTGCAGAAGCAGCACTGAGCCTATCTTATACACAAAGGTAGATGAGCATGGACAAATTTTGATTTTTTGATTATATGTTGATGATGTGATTTTTACAAGTGATCTTGAGTTAGATGAATTTAAAGCGACCATGATGAAAGAATTTGAGATGACAGATCTTGGTCTCATGAAATATTTCCTTGGCATAAAAGTTGAGCAATCTGAAAAAAATGAATTTTTATTTGCCAAAATAAATATGCTAGAGATTTGTTGAAAAGATTCAAGATGGATAATTTCAAATATGTACCTACACCAGTTGCAACAGGTACAAAATTAAGTAAGGATGATTAAGGAGAAGAAGCCAATCCAACTCTATTCAAAAGATTAGTTGGCAGCCTCATGTATCTCACAGCTACAAGACCAGATATTATGCAAGGAGTGAATTTGATTTCTAGATTTATGGAGGCTCCAAAAGAGACACATTGGAGTGTTGGAAAGAGAATTATGAGATACATAGCAGGAACTAGTGATTATGAAATAATGTATGTAAGTAAAGAAAACAAAGATTTGATTGGATACAGAGATAGTGATTTTGCATGAAGTTTTGATGATAGGAAGAGCACATCCTGTTATGTGTTTCATCTTGGTTCAAGTGTGATAGCATGGGCATCTAAGAAGAAACCCATTGTGACACTATCATCAGCAGAAGTAGAATATGTAGCAGCAACTTCAGCAGCATGTCAACCAGTATGGTTAAGAAAAGTATTGGATGGACTCAACCAGAAACAACAAGGATCAACAACAATATATTGTGACAACACTTCAGCGATTGCACTCTCTGAGAATAGTGTGTTTCATCAAAAGAACAAGAATATTGATACTAGATATCATTTTATTAGAGAACTTGTGAGAAATGAAGAAGTTCACTTGAAGCCTTGTAGATATAGTGATCAGTTGGCTGATATATTTACACAGCCATTAACAATAGATGTGTTTGAGTTTCACAAAAGAAACTTGGGTGTTGTAAGCCTAGCTGAGACATAGACTAGCATGCATGTTTGAGTTGTCATGAGTTATGTTTTAGTCTAGCTATTGTAATTAAGGGGGAGTGTTAAAATATGTAATTACCTATCGCATGCATAGTTAGACAATAAGTTAAGTAAGCATTGATTTAGTTGAGTTATGTGATAGATAAATTTAGTGAGTGAGTTAGAGAGTCAGTTAAGTGAGTGATGGTAAAGTTGACTTATGTGAGTGTGTGCATGTCAAGTTAGGTTAAATACCCTTCACTAGGTTTATTGTATTCAACAAGATTGTGATTGCGAGTGATTGAAGATTAATAGAGAGTTGTAGCTCATTTGTATTATTGTGTTAACTGTGCCTTTACTTTTATGCAATTCCATCAATTTTCTTGAGCATGTGTCCCGCAAAGAGTAAAGAGATAAAATACTTTGTTATGGATAAGTTTCACAAAGGCATTTGGGAGAAAGAGTTAGAGAGAAAGAAAAAATATTATACTGAAGAGTTTAATTCCTCTCATAATTATCAACAAAAAGCATGCATTAGGGCCAATATTTTTTGGAGAGCCAAAATTATTATCGCTCAATTAAGGACTAATTTGCATCAACTTTGGGCTAGAAAAGGCCAAAGGAAGTATGGGAGGAAAGAGTATGTATTTTTTGCTCTTTGGGAAAAGTGAAAAAAAAAAATCATTTCAGAATGTGAAGCCTTCAGAGATATTAGGGAAAGTTATGCATATATTTTGGTAGCTAGCTCTTGGAATATTCTTTTCAACAAGGGCTTTGTCGAGAGGCTGGGAGATTTTATTGTAAACCTTCACAGGAAAAGGGCAAAATTAAAAAGAAAGATAGAGAAGCAATCTATCCCATAAGCTATCTTTAGTCTCATGGACGTTAAAATAACTTCTTCTTCTTCTTCCAAGTTTTTAATATATGCTTTAAAGTGAAGTTTTATTAGTGTTTAGGTTGTTAAATATTTGTACACAAAGTGGGAGCAGAAAAGTATTTCATTTTAGAAAACGAGGTCTTTAAGGACAATAGGGAAAGTTATGTAGATATTTTGGTAGCTAGCTCTTAGGACATTCTTAGAGAGTTTATTGTGAAACTTCACAGGTAGAGGGATTTATTCTTATTCTTCGATGGGAGCCAGGGGCTCGTACAAATAGGTTATTGACGAAAAGAGCGTTATAGTGGAGTATGTTCTAAAACTGTTTTACTTTTAGTATCGTTGAATTGGAGTATGTCTTAAACTTGTTTTTGTTTGGCAAGAGGTTGTAATTTTGGCATGTAAGTAAAGAGGTAAAATACATAAGTGGCTTGATTTTCCTTAAATAATAGTGATAGTTCAGCTTGTCCATAATAGCCAAAAATAATTATCATAATTTAATTAATAAATTAAGATCACTATCCCGACATCATTAACAATTAGATTACAATAAATTTTCTCTTTTTTTTGAAAAATATCTGACCCAGCGAACAACTCCCTCACCTCCCAACCAAACGGGCAAGAAAACATCGGTTTCTCAGTTTTCCGGCACATGGATTTCGAATCGCCTTCATATGAGACGCGTGCATTTCGAATCATTTTCACTTTACTTGAGGAAATCGTGATTACCATGCATTACTTTTAACTTCCCACTAACTTCTCCAATGCGCATCCCACCACTGTTACTAAGTACACTGTCAAATTTATTCCTAATGCCATGTCGTCGGTGTTTTGTGTGAGGACGATTAAACCCAGTGTCTACAAAATGCCTCTTTCAAACACAAATAGCATTCTAAATCCCTTACCCCCGTTTTAAAAATACGATGAACCCACCGTCTAGAGAGTGCCACTTTCAAAACTCCAAGAGCATTAGGAATTTGATATTCATTTCTAATGATCCCTTTCATTATTGCACAATTTTATTAATTTCCATTTTTTAAAGTTTTAAAGTATTTTTATTTTAAGTTTAGGGTTTTATTTATCAAAATACAGGTTTCGTTGTTTTAGTTTGGGTTGACAGGTCTGTCAGAAAAATGGATCGATGTCGAATGTGAAAATAAAAGCGTTTTTGTTTTTTTAATTGGTAATGGGTGAAATTTTGGAGGATTATTCTGGGCAAGGCTCATAACGAATTACCATGGTTATCATTATTCATTTAAATATCAAAATATTAATTATTTTTACTCAGTCAGGTTTATTGCGATCATTATTCTCTTGAATATCAAAATATTCAAAATTTTCTTGCTTCTTCAAGTTTATAAAAATAAATTAAAAATTTTGTTACACATGCCAACCAGTCTTCCAAAAATGAAACCAAGTGGTAGGGTGAATTAAATCAGCTAGCTACCATTCTAACTATTATCCCTTACCATCTACAATCTTTATAGATATACTTTTATTTAAAATTTATTCATAAGTCTTTACCATATAATATTTTTGTTTTTATTTATATTGATTTTTAAAAGTAATTAATAAGAATATTATATATATATATAATATAATATAATATGTACAACGTTTCTGTTTAAAGCAGGAAGATCATATATGGTAATTTCATTAATTTTGTTTATACTTGGTAGTTAGTAATTTTAGGGGTTAAGCATTCTTATTTTTATTATAAAAGTTTGTAAATAAATATTTAAATTTATAATTTTCTTTAGTGTTTTGAAATTTATGTTTTTATTTAATTGGAATTGGAATGAGAATTTTAATTGCTTAATTTGAAATATTATTTTTTAGGATTATATTTCATAAACGTTACAAGTTAAAATATATCTTTAGAAGCATGAAGCCATTAAGTTGGAGAAATGAATTGTTCATCAAATCTCTTTGGCTTATTATCATATAAATTATACTAAATAATATTTATAGGTTTAAAAACATATTTAAAGATTATAATTATTTTTAGTTTAAAAAGTTTATATAGTGATAAAATTAAAAAGAATGCGAAGAGTGCACATGACCTAGGGTTTTGTGCATGTGCAGGTAGGTTATGAGTCAAATGGTGTTCATAGCGAGAGGGACAGGCCCCCCTCATAAAGAAACAAAGTAGCAAATAAACGAAAAGGTTCCTAGGTGGGTTTTAGGTTTTCAGCTAACGTGTCAACAGGCACGAGTCTAGGAGCAGCAGGGGCAGGTAATCAAGGCAGGAATGGTCAAAGAAGAGAAGAGGACAGAACTACGATAGGAAGCTAGGAAGATCAACATCAAAAGTCAAAAGGGGCCAATGGGAATGGCCCATGCAAGCCCAAAACAATGGTAATCCAAAAATTATTAATCACATATTCCCAGACCCAAGCCTTCAAGGAACACATGCGATTATATGCGATTATTTGCAAGTTCATGGGTTTTTGGCCCATAAAGAAAGAATTATGTGATTGGATCAAACACCATTGGAAACCTCTTGGTGAGGTAGAGTTGCATCTAAGATCCAAAGCTTTTTTTACTGTGGTCTTTGCAAATTTGGAGGACAGGGATTGATTCTTCGATAGAGGTCCCTATTTCTTTGCATCTATGGGCTTGTACATGTGCCCATAGAAGGAGAACTTTACTCTAAAGAAATAGACTTTTACCAATGTTCCTATTTGGGTTAGGTTGTATTCCTTACCCTTAGACTAATAGCTTCCCTCGACCCTGAAGCTTATATGAGATATGTTAGGGAAGTTTGTTAAGATCTTAGAGGCGATGATGCAAGGAAGATATAAATTATATGGAAAGAATTGTGTGGAGAGAGATGTGTCAGGTGTGCTACCAGAAGCAATCAGACCAAATTTTTGAGATGAAATATGGCTACAGCCTGTAGACTATGAACAAATCTCCTTCATGTGTAGACGTTCCCATTAGCACGAGCACCTAATCAGGGATTGTACCAGGAGTAAAACTAAGGAATGGGGTATAGAAAAAATAATAGAACAATGCCAATGGTTTTTTAAAGCCAAACATAAGCGGACACACTAAAAGAAGACACCAACAAGAAAATCAAGAAGGCACTGTGGATTTGAAGAATAATTTTTGGATCATGTCGGAGAAAAATCTAGAGGATAACATAAATGAAGAAGATAAAATGAAGAATCAAGAAGATGATACATATGAAGGAATGATTCAAGCCCCTAAAGATCATTTTAAAAAATAGGAAATACCAGATCTAGCTAGAGATTTTGAAGGTGATTCTAAAATGACCCCAAGCGAAGTAGGACCAAAGGACCTCGATCTACATGAAAAATTTGAAGGGGAAGGGATATACCTTCAAAACATGGTGGAACAATGGAAAAAAAAAGGGGTTGGAGGTTGTTCCTGTAGAGCATATGGATCAGATTAAATACCTATACCTGTTGTGATAAGATGGAAAGATACAAGGAAAAAACGTCCACATGTAGACATCGAAGAGACGAGAATTAAGGCATCATAATCTCAGACTATATTATCACCAAGGAAAGCACGACCGAAAAGAGGAAAGAAGTAAAACAATGCAACCCTCTAGGATTTGGGAACAATGATGATCAACTCAGGTAAGATGAGAACTCTAAGCTCACAACTTAATATCCATAGTTAAAAATAAAAGTTTTAACGTGGAATGCAAGAGGCATAAATAGCCTAAGAAAACAAAGATTGTTAAAGAAAAATATTAAAATGGAACAACCATATCTTGTGTTCCTTCAAGAAACGAAATGCCAAGTAAAAAATATTAAGGAGGTAATTAGGAAATTAGGCAGGGGGTATACATACATCGAGGTGGAAGTAAAAAGAACTGCAAGGGGTTTGGCGACTTAGTGGAATCTTGAGGTTTTGAATTTATTAGATGTCAAAGCCACCATATTTTTCGTATTGATGGATATGCATATAATAGTAGCCCCAGTGTGTATTGTGCTTATGAAGTTTTATGGCCCTAAGAGGATATATGAAAAGCTAAGTTTTTCCTCGCTATATTTCTTCTAGATTTCCTCATAATTTGTTTTCTAAGCCACAATTTCATTTTCTTACAGGATTTCAAGTTATAAATTTTCATTTTTATTTACTTCTACAGTATTTCGGTCCATGATACCATTAATATCATTATAACTAAACCATTTTGGATAGCCTGTTAAAATTCAAAAAAAATCTCCCATAACCATGCTATTTAGTTTTCTCACTAGAAATGAGATTTTTTTTAAATCCTGCTTCGAAGGTTATTAATGAAAAAAAAATTGATTATTCAGAGTGTACAATCCTTCATATGTGTGTCTGTTATTAATTATAGGAACTAAGTTGATTTCTATTTCCAACATTCGCCAACGGAAAACGTTGTAGGCGATATTAACCTTACCACCACTAGAATTCTTTGTATTTTTCATATATATATATATATATATATATCAACCTTAAGAAAAGGTATAACTAAAATATATATCCCCTCCATGTTTGAGTCTTCTCACAAGTCTACGTATACCCTATCTTTTCGGATTGGGTTTACAATTCAATGTTTTGTTTCGTGCAATAGGTTTTATGATAGTTTCCTCTTTGTTTTTTTTTCCAAATCATAAGACTAAACTATTTAATCTCGTGTGCAGGTGACACCAATTGAGTTACATAAATGATAAATCTTTTGTTAATTGACACTATCATTTCCCCAACTCCGATTCACACCCACAATTTAAATAGGTTGTTTATGTTATATCTATCCCCAAATTATTACACTTCATTGGTACATGCTAAATATGTTTGGTACAATTTCTACGATATAGCTTTCTGCTGTCACTTATTTCCAAGTGACAATAAGGAATGATTCTCAGAAACAACGTTCCATGAACCTAGGTTGCTAAATCTACAATACATCATTATCAAACTTGAAGTCTCTTTTCTAATAGTAATGATAGACATTATTTATGTTAATCTATAGAGTAATAAGTGTTTAATTCCTCAAGAAGTAAGAATCACTTTATGAACAGTTCAGTATAAACATAAGTGTGGCTAGCTGGATAATTGGTACATAATTTGTTTTTGTTTTTTTTGTTTTTATTCCGGCCAAAAGGAGAATTTCCCCAAGAATACTTATCTTCCTTCAAATGAAGGAAATAATACAGAGAACAATGGAGGAAGCTACTTCCCAACAAGCTGTAATACTTTAGCACCCAACAATTATCTTACATATCCATTTATGCACTACCATAGCATAACAAATTTACCGTGAGCCCATTATGTCTGACGGTTGAACCTAGGGCTCCGATACCATCTGTCACAACTACCCGACCATAATTATAAATTATTTATTTTTTTATTTAAAATTGGTTAATTCCACCTCAGATACCACTACAACACAAGTGAGGAAGTGCCTTAGCAACAAGGCTTCAACCCATTGAATTGCGATAAATTGAATTGTGAATCTTTCACATTGTCTAACTATCATTTCTTGTCCCACTGTGGGTATGGTTTGGATTTCTATATTGGTTGTATGTGAATACATATTACCTAACTATGTCGGTGTCATTAAATTTCATATTATATCAACACCCTCTAATGTGTAATAAGGTGAATATAATAAAGGTGAATATTCGATTCCCGATATTATTAAATATTACTATGTAAATTTCTCTTATTGGAAGTCCTGTGAGAAACTTCCTTCCGCCATGTCGACTATCATCACATGCTTGCATGTGGAATCATGTGACCTCCTCCACTACGTTGAATTTGGGGAATGGGTGCTCGATAAGGGTATTGATTATTCTTATAATACTCGTAGTGAATATTACCATGCAAAGACATACTCTGGATGAATATTACCATGCAAAGGCTTGTTTAACTTTCCTTGTATATATTCCATTCCCTGGAAACACTAATTATATACATGTTCAATATGAATATATTCACTTGGTTTTAAACTATTTCAGATAGTTCCCTTCCTACGATATGTTAGGAATATTGTATTTATTTGACATTATTTTGACTCATGCCTATATCATTATGTTCCTTCGGTACATGTTACCTATCCTTGGTATAACCTTGCATGCACACCAACTATGAACTTGGGTCTGGAGTGGGTCAGACAAGCGTTAGAAGAAGGGTCGATGCTTTTCCTTCAATAGGTGGCACAAACGTTCTGAAGAATGTGTGCTCGAATCCTCTGCAACCACTTCTTTCCCCTCCATGTGCACTCCACCTTAATTTTCGGACCCCCTCAATGGAATGATGGTAGGAAGCTCTCACACATCAACAATGGTAATATTCCCCTTCCTAACCCTAAGTCAATCCTATCACTGTAATATCCCAAAATAGGGAATTTATACAACAATAAGAATATCTGAAGATATTATAAATTTGGAGCTTCAGCAAACCAAGCACATAGCAGTGTAAATAAACTCATAAGATGTAAATTAACATCTACCCAGCAAATGAATGATCAGCAGCAAGAATATGACCTATACAATCCTTCCCAAAGTGGGGAAATACAACAATATAGGGCATAATACAATTGTCTTCAGAAAATAACGCGATATGTATGAGAAATGCAACTTGGATCCCTTAGAATATACAATATATAGCTCACATCCAGAACTGGAGCAAAAAAAAATGCTTCTAGCCAAGTTAAGCAGGTATCCCCAAACCAATGTCGCTCAAATAAGCCCAAACCCCATAGCTTAACTCATTCAGAAAGGACTCAAGCATGTAAAATGTTATTTTAATGAGGGTTTATGCAGAAAATAATGAGAAATAACATATGTGGAGTATACAATGATCCAATGGCTGAGAAAATGGAGATTCCTTCCTTTTTATACAAAATAAGAATAACCCGGCAAGGGTTTCAAGAGAGTACAATGTATAAAAGTGAAAATATTCAGATCTAGATCTATAAAATGCAGTTATACTGTAGTTCTGTATAAATATAGCTTAAATGTACAAAGAACAGAAGAATAATTAAATACAGAGCTTTCCGGGAGAAGGGTTGGCCCTTCCTCTAAGGAATAAGCTCACAAGCAAGGGTTCAAACCCTGCTATTGCAAAACTATGAAAAATGACGCAGTTCCTTCAGAGAACTTCATTTCAGGAGTTGGAGCATGCTATGGCCACATGCCAAGATGTCCAATATTCTCAGAAACCTCCTATACAGATCTTGTAAAGTAAGGGAGGCTCCCTCCTCTGAAAGACAAGCTCAGAAAGGGGTGTTGTGATCTCTCCATTGGAACACCCTGCAACATAATGTTTCCTGCTACAAGAATAACATTTTAGCTGAAGGAGGATGCTTGGCCTCAAGCCTAAATGTGGAAAACTAAAGTACACACCATTGTAATATCCCAAAATGCGAATATTCAGCAAAGCCTGCTGGAATAACGCACTTCTAGGAAATCTGTGCACTGAAATGAGTTTTCAGCTCCTAGATCCCTTATATTAGTGGATCTAGTGGCTATATCCAAAAGGAGAGAAAAAATAAATCAGACTAGGTGTGGTAAATAGATCTCCCACCACCTAGTCTAGCTGAAAAACACCCAAAGAGAGGGGTTGTAGCTATGTACAACAAACTGTTGTAGTAATAATAGAGTTTTGGGAGCATGAGCAGGAGACTGATAATAAGGATCAAATTTTGTATAAAAAGCAACAAATAAGATCCATAATGAAGCCTTTATAGTATACAACAGAATGTAGAAGAAAAAATAGAAGAAACCCCTCAAGAAAGAGGGCTGTAACACATGTATTGACAGCAAAATGCCTTCATCATGCTTTTATAAGAGTTGCAATAGTTGTATGTTACACTTCAGACCTAGAGCATATCTGTCTACAAAATATCAGATCCATTTTAGATCTGTACACTAGAAAGGCTCTTTTACAAGATCCCCTTACGATTTTGATCAAATCATGTAATACAGAGAGTAGATCTAAGATTAAAGTAGTAGATCTGCAATATTATTCAGAAATTTATGAATATGTTTTACATTAGAAACAGATCAGATCTATACATAACATGGATCAGCAAGCTACTCCATGGATCACCAAAGTGAAAGGAAAAGCCCAGCACCAGAGATCTCCTTTCAAAAAGTGGGTCAAAACACCCTGCAATTCCTCCTTTGAAAATAATGCAGTCCTGGAAGGGAAACTGCGTTGTAGCTTGAAATAGTGAGTTGGCCTGATGCCAAGATCTTAAATATTAGCTCCAAAGTTTCAATGCTCTCTTTTCCATGGGATAGAATACTTTCCCAATGAAAAGAGGGCCTGAAATGGCCTAGATCTGAGCAGATCTAGCCTCCACTTGTTGCAGCTTGCAAGGACAACCCAATCCTAAACAGGATCAGTGATGTAGTTGGAAGATGGGCTTGGAAAAATGCCTGATAGTGGATGAAATCAGGAAGACTCCTCCAAGAAATCCTTAATGGAAGAGGTGGGATCCCTGCATAGGAATTCCCAAGTGCTAAGTAGCACTATTCTTAGCTAAACAACAGAGAATGGTATTTGTCTAAATAGACAATATACTCAGAAATATGCATAATCAACAACCCTCTCTTGCTTCTCTCCTCTTCCTTTTATAATATGAAAGCCTTGTCAAACCCTAAACCACTTCAATGAGTTAGCTCCTTTCACATGAGGGGCCTCCATCTAGAATTGCGCTATCCATCCATGAGGTACATTGCATCTAGAAAATGTTGTAGATAAGGTCAAGAAAGGTTGACCCAGTCTCATAGCTCCAACCCATTCACACCTGCAAGTGTTTTGTTTACATGGCCTAGATTTATCCCTGTTCATATGGGCATTGATTTATTAATTATTTTCCAGAGTTTTACATGTCCTCCTTTATTCATTTATTCATGTAACAGAAAATGAAACAAAAATTTATATTCCTCTTAGCTTAGGCTAAGTAGGAATATTACAGTCCTCCCCTCCAAAATGTTGCTTGTCCTCAAGAAATTGATAGGGTAAGTATTGCAATACTTCTCCTCCTCCATTGGTGACACCATCAAGTATCAAGCTCTCCTCATAAGCCAAGTGTTCACCAAGCCAACCCATCATGATTTGTTCCTCCAAAGTCATCATAAGATGTACATAATCCGTCCCATAAGGAGTGAAAAATTCAACAGAAATAAACATGGCTGGAGCAATGCTTTCTTTAAAACATGTAGCATGAGGTACATAGAGAATTTCCATTCCATGTGGTACATAAAAACTGCCCATCCTCCCTCCATATAGTCCCATAAATAGCACACCTATGTCATCCTAGTATGGAAGTAGAATTACATATACACAAACAGAAATTTGAGCATGAGGAGGTGGGTCAAAATCCCACATGTGATGCCAGCGCAATGCATCTCCTACCTGCATTAGATCAAGGTGTGGTAAGTGGCCTTCCCACCACACATTTTTTGCATAAGTCATCTTAACATAGCTGAATGTGTCAGATATGTTTGGTGCCTTTGGGAAGCACCCATCATGAAAAGAAATATCCCTTTGCACAACAAGGGAGTGGCCAAGTTCAGAAATTTTGTTGTCCCACCAAATGCCATGAGATCTACATGATATATCACTCCCTTTAGGAGTCATAGCCTGCAAAAACATGTTAAAATAATGTGATAAATCAGAAAATGAAACTTTCTTTACAGGATCAGATTCTTTACCATCATAGTCCCTCATACACATGGAGTGGTGCATGGGCATTTCTCCTCTCCCAAAAGAAGGAAGAGATGGCTGAAATGACTCTTGCATAGAGTCCCTTGGCTACCCCAACTCCACATATCTCATGCACTCTTGAAAGAACTGATGTAGTTCCTCTCTCAAGCCTTCCCAATCAAAGCTCCTCATGATCAGGGTGTAGATCTTCATTGACTGCATATTGCTGAAAAAGAACTCTTTGTGTGCCCCTTGTAGTATCTTCTGCTTGAACTTGAAAGCTCTAGACAAGAAGACCATACCATGATGACAGATGAATCCCCCTTGGAATAAGTAGCCCTCTTCTTGCTGCATGTCATCTAGTATCATACATGTGTGGAGATCTTTGGAATACTCCACAAGCAATTGATATTTCCAGTACATATCCACACTGTTCAACAATGACAGCGCTAATGATACATCCACAAGAGTGACTATCATGTTGTTGATCTCTTCTTTGACATCTCTTATGCGAAAGATATGTGTTGGAAGGCTAATCCTCCCATTATTCTCCTACCACAATGCAAATCTAGAAATGTGAGGGGGTGATAGTAATGAAGGAAGAAGATTCCCCCTAGTCTTGAGCTGTCCCAAGCCCCCGAGCGATGTAGCTTGGTCTTCCATTGCTCCAATCCCTCCTATATATAAGTTTGGAGTAGCACTTTGTGAGGCCTTTCAGACAATATCTGAATCTGGAGGCCTCCCAGGTGGTTTGCCACTAGATAAGAATGTCCCATGCAAAATTCTCATGAACATAAGAGAAGGGACTATGAGGTCCTTTCTTCCACTACGCAAATCCATCTCTATTTTTTGTGTGGAAGTTCTAAGTGAGGGGTAAGTATGCCTGCCTTGGATCATTTTAGGTTCACCATTCTTCTTGTCCACCCATTCCATTTGCAGAGCCTTCCAATCAGTGGTGACTTTCCCCAATGTAATCAACCATTGAACACCCAAAATAATATTGGTGTCTGGTATGTCAACTACAAAGAAGTGATCCACCAAGGTGTAAGACACCATAATGACTGAAAGTGATGGGACATAGTGCAGGAATTGCATTTTCCTATCTCTTGGGACCAAAATAGAGAATCCCTCAAAAGTATCAGTGGGTATTTCCCTCCTCTACACAAGATGAGAATCAATAAAGTTGTGGGTTTCCCCACTGTCAATCAGTACATAAACCCTCTGATTCATGATTGAACCTTGAACTCTTAATTTCAAGTACTTAGGTACTCCCCTGAAGGATGCAAGTGTTCCTACTATTGGAGAAAAGGCTCCATTCCCATCTCTAGATGGTATTGGATCTCCTTCAACATTGTCAGCGCTATGACCTCTTCTTGGTTCATCATCTTATTCTTCCTCCTCAAAATATGAGAAGACTTCTATGTAGTGTGCTTTCCTAGCGGCACATCTATGTCCAGGTGCCCATGACTCTTGGCAAGTGAAACATATCCTATTCTTCCTTAGCTCCCTCTGGACTTCAATATCAAGAGGCTTCTTGAATGATCTCTCCTTGGAGGGAGAAAATTTCTCTTCCTTCCCTTTAGAAAGGTAAGGGGCGTTGTTCTGAAAAGTTTCCTTTGCTTTTGGAAAGGCATCTTGGGGGTCTCTAGCCCTCTCAAAGGCATCATGCAAAGTGATGGGCTTGGCATATTTAATCAAATCACGCAGAGGTTCATCCAAGCCATCGATGAACATGTACACCCTCCTTGTTGTAGGCAGATCAGGAACCATAACAGATAAACTCAGAAACTCAAAGATATAAGAGTCTGCATTACCTGATTGCTTCAACTTTGCAAGGCTCATGAAAGGTGCTTCTATATCCTTCCTGTTAAACCTCTCCACTAGTCTTCTAGTGAATTCATACTATGCAGTCACATTGGCATGGCCCAATGTAGAAAACCCATGGAACCACTAATTGTGTGCTTCACCTTCAAAGTGCAGCACTGAAATCTTGATGGCTTCCACCTCAGGGACTTTATTCAACTGAAAGTAGATATCTGGCTTTTCTACCCATGCTTTGGCAGAATTTATGGGTGACCCATCAAACTTGGGTAAAAATAATCTTCCCATAGAGTGATGTCGATCATGATTCTGAATGAATCCACCATCTCTATTCTGATGCCTTGGTCTTCTTTTGTCCTTGAGGTGACAAAAATCTTGAAAACTCAATTGATCCTTGAATCTCTGAATCTGAGACTCATATTCCTCAAAGAAGTCTTCAAGGTATGCTTTCTCTTAAGGCCCTTAATTCTCCACAGCCAAGAAGGTAGGCATAGTAGAGCATTGTGGAGCTTGTGGCTGGTTCACTGGTTGATCATTCCAGTGGTGAGACATGCCAGATATTTCTCCAGGATGAAATCTCCCAGGATATTCCTTCATCCTGTCTATTCTCATCTCTTTGATCTCTCTAGCAAGATATTGCATGGCTACGAAAAGAGTTCTTGCAAACTCTTCCCTTTCTTTATCACTTCCACTTTCAGGGGCTTTACCCTTGTCCTAATCATCATTAGTGTAATCAAATTTCTTTTGTCCTCTATGCAGATATCTATTCTCTCTATCAGTAAGAGGCTTATATTCTCCTGAAGCCATCTTGGTTTCATCTCTTCAATGAAAAGCACAGGTTGTGCCAAGAAAGAAGCTCTGATACCACTTTAATATCCCAAAATGGGAATATTCAGTAAAGCCTGCTGAATAATGCACTTTTGGGAAATCTGTGCACTGAAGTGAGTTTGCAGCTCTCAGATCCCTTAGATAAGTGGACCTAGTGTCTAGATTCAAAATGAGAGCAAAAAAAAATCAAAATAGGTGTGGTAAACATATCTCCCACCACCTAGTGTACTTGAAAAACACCCAAAGAGAGGGGTTGCAACTGTGTACAAAAAAATGCTGTAGAAATAACGCAGTTTTGGGAGCATGAGTAGGAGACCAATAATAAGGATCAACTTTTTTTATAAAAAACAACAAATCAGATCCATAATGAAGCCCTTACAGTATACAACAGAATGTAGAAGACAAAATAGAAGAAACCCCTCAAGAAAGAGGGCTGCAACACATGTATTGACTGCAAAATGGCTTAACAACATTTTTATAAGAGTTGCAGCAGCTATATGTTACAATTCGGATCTAGAGAAGATTTGTGTACAAAATATTAGATCCATTTCAGATCTGTACAATAGAAAGGCTCTTTTACAATATCCCCTTACGGTTTTGATCAAATCATGTAATACAGAGAGTAGATCTAAGATTAATGTAGCAGATCTACAATATTATTCAGAAATTTATGAAGATGTTTTACATTAGAAATAGATCAGATCTATATAGAACATGGATCAGCAAGCTAATCCATGAATCACCAAAGTGAAAGGCAGAGCTCAGCACCAGAGATCTCATCCCAAAAAGTGGGTCAAAACACCCTACAATTCCTCCTTTGAAAATAATGCAGTCCTGGAAAGGAAGCTGCCTTGTAGCTTGAAACACTAAGTTGGCCTGATGCCAAGATATGAATTATCAGCTCCAAAGGTTCAGTAATCTCTTGCCCATGGGATAGAAGACTTTCACAGTGAAAAGAGGGCCTGAAATGGCCTAGATTTGAGCAGATCTAGTCTCCACTTGCTGCAGCTTGTAAGGACAACCCAATCCTAAACAGGATCAGCGCTGTAGTTGGAAGATGAGCTTGGCCAAATTCCTGATAATGGATGAAATCAGCAAGACTCCTCCAAGAAATCCTCAATGGAAGAGGTGGGATCCCTGCATAGGAACTCTTAAGTGCTAAGCGGCACTATTCTCAACTAAGAAACAGAGAATGGTATTTGTATAAACAGATAATATACTCATAAATATGCATAATCAACAACCCTCTCTTGCTGCTCTCCTCTTCCTTTTATAAGATGAAAGCCTTTTCAAACCCTAAACCACTTCAATGAATTAGCTCCTTTCACATGAGGGGCCTCCATCTAGAACTACGCTATCCATCCATGAGGTACATTGCATCTAGACAACGTTGTAGATTTGGTCAAGGTTGACCCAGTCTCATAGCTCCAACCCATTCACACCTGCAAGTGTTTTGTTTCAATGGCCTAGATTTATCCCTGTTCATATGGGCATTGATTTATTCATTCTTTCCAGGAGTTTTACATGTCCTCCTTTATTCATTTATTCGTCCAATAGAAAATGAAAAAAAAATGTATATTCCTCTTAGCTTAGGCTAAGTAGGAATATTACAATCACTTAGATTTGGATTCATTCGACTTTTATTTTTTTCATAGTTGTCGGTTCTTCTTATAACTGAATTCTACATTTTTCTCTTAGGTATGAAGCAAGATGTGATGTTATTCGGGTTCTATCACTTTTACAACCATGTATTTTTTTAGTAATTTCTTTTCCTCATCATGTGATTTATTGGTAAGTTCTCTAGGGTTCCTTTAGCGAGAATCCTTGATGGTGTTGAAATGGTGTTTCTTCCCCCTTTTGATTTCCTCTTATTTCATTGGTGCTCAAATACCTTGAATAGTTCTCCCATGGTTATGGATTTAGCAAGGTAGAAGTGCATAGGAGTGCCTCCTTCAGATGAATTTGGAAGTACTATTCTACAGAGGGCTCACCGACTCATTTCACCAACAAATTAGGCATTGTTAGGTAATATTTTTTCAATTATATGTATATTTTGCTGAAATTTCAATTATCCAGACAAATACCAACAATTCATAGGTTTATTTATGCCTACAATTTATGTTTGGTCTGCGATTTACAATTATCTTGCTAAAAAATGGGCATTAAATTATGGTTCACGTTATGGATCAATCTCTTTTCCTTTCTGATTATTTTGCTAGACACAGAGCTTGTATTCCCTTGGGGAAATACTACATTCTAGATAACTCTGACATCTACAAAATTTCTTGGTGCACAAAACCCTTCGAACATGATTCTCAAGCATGGGAGGAAACTCGAAAACCTCTCTCACGTAAATACCCATGTTTACAAATATCTCTGAGGTGTGGTTTTGGCATATCGTCGTGGGTATTTATCATGTTTGTTTTCTTTTATTCCTTAGGTTTTCTTCAGAGGAATTTCCAACTGAGGCTATTTATTTGTCAATTCAAAATAAAATGGTAGTGAGAGGGCATATATAGAGCTTTTTCCTCTTTGTATACTGCAATGCAATCATGCAAATGTATAGGTAAATCTGGCCCTAAATTTTTTATTTTTTATTTTTTTAACTTTCTATTCTAAGTGGTGTAAAAATATTTCCGAGAGCTCATGTCATCCATTATTGAATTTTCAGGAAAATCATGCCCTCTTACCACAATTTAATATATGTTCATTCGAGGGAGTTTCTATCAAGTTGAATTTAATATCTCAAGCTCCAGGTTAGTTACAATTCTCACTGAATTCAAACCCTTCCACTGGATATTTTTTCCACCCTATAATGGATAGGGATTGTTGTTATTCCATGTAATGCACCTGTATATTTAAAGTGATTTAGAAGCTATAGTTATGAATCATTCTGAGCTTGTGGCTGCTTCATTGACATAAATTTATCATATATGCCTATGTTTTGTTTCCAGGTCGGTTCAAGGCATCCTCACAGTTATGGAAACAACCTTATAAATTGTACTCTATAGCATAGTTTTTGGATATATAATTGGTTCATAGAGTCCATTTGTAATATGAACTATATTTTTTACTGTTTCAACAACAGTAAGACTCTTGTTGTGTTTACAAGACTCTGAATATGAGTCACTACAGAAGCTCCTTTTACTTAATCTCTACATTTCCATGGTGATAATGACATAATGGTTGTAGTATTAAATGGCCATTTATATCTATTTCAGATTTTGGTTATTAATCTCCTGGTTTGCTTAGGTAGTACTGTTATCTCTTAATTAGATTTAATGTTATTCAAGGGTGAGGATCCGATATTGTTTTTCTTGCGTATTTTTTTTATGATTTGGCTCTTTGATCTATGCCTCGATTGATAAGGAAACCAAATAAATTAATTTCTTAAATATTTTCAATTCGTGTAGGTTTAAATGAAAACCCCCTTTCAGTGCACATCAACACAAGAAGCTATTTAATTTCTATTGGTATATGTTTAGTTTAACAACTTACTAGTTTCTGATGGTAGTCAATGCATATACACTTTTCCTTATAATGAGTGAATCTACGAGGGAGATATTAAAATTTTACTAGTAGTACACTTTATCAAATGATTGATCAATAAAAATTCTGAATTGACTACCAGTTACTAATGACCAGTTACCCATGCTTTAATTTACAGTCAGATATATCTATTATTGAAAATATCCTAATGACTAGTAATTACCATACTTAGTCAGGCCTTTATGGCATTAGTTTCAATATTTTCTTCATATTTAGACTTCCCCGATTCTTTGTCTAGTACCAATCATATTTTACTATATTGAATCGTATAGGTAGTAGAAGCTTTTCTTAGGCAATATATATATATATATATATATATATATATATATATATATATATATAAACTCAAAATATATGAAATATATGTTAGATCAAAAGAGAGTTACTCCTTGTAGATATAACTTTAAAATATTATACTCTCAAATTTCCCTTCACTTTTCCCAAAAATATTGCACCAAGTCCACCCCTTACAGCTTCTCCCCTTTTTCTCTCGACTTGTTGTTGACAATGTTCAATATTAGTTATCTATAGGGGAGTATAATTTTCTATGAGTAACCTTTGAAACCTTACCATACATATGAACCTATGCACTATATAATAAACCCTCTTTTCATTTCCTATACCCATTTCCTTAAAATGCGATATATTATCACTGATTTTTTCGGTCACTGTATGTACCTATTCTTACATATTACTATTTACTGAAAAATTATTAAGCATCATAATTATTGGTAGAATTCATCCACATCAAACAAATTCCAGAATCCAAGAATATATGAGAACTAAACATGTAATTTATATTCATCACAGTAACCTCATAATTCCTATTTTCCATACTAATTTCAGAACTATACTCGGAAGTAATTATGCACAAATTTTCTAACCAGAATTATTGAAGCAAATTGTACTTGGTGAGCACACTCGCCACCCAACCATGAACTGTACGTCCAGTTCCCCCATAGCTGATAGTACTTGCGAAAGATATCAACAACCTATGTTGAGTCCATTCCTAGGTAATTCATAGCTTTCTATCATTAGAGATGTTTCGCTTAGCGTCGCCTCACTTTTTTTGTCCTCCACAACCACTTACCTAGGATTTTTCATTCAAAACTCGCTTTTATCTCCCACGATGCTTTATGATTATTCAAGCTTAGCATATTTCCCCAACTAAGCATATTAATTTATTTTTCTCTCTCATCCATTAAGCCTACCTAGAATTTCATCTAGAAGTCTTATCATGAAATAATTATCCAATCTCATTTATCAATGAGATTTTTTTCTATTTTTTATTTTTTATCTTTTGTCTTTCTTTGGAAATAGTCTCATTTCTAGATATCTCATTCCCAAGCACATACATTCCATTTATTTATTTATTAATAATATAAATTTACATAATTATTTCAATATTTTTCATATATTTTCAGTCATTATTTTTAACGCAACTCATTCTAACCAAAACAATATTACAACAACGAAAGGATATTAAATCAATGCCTTGTATTCTATACATATCCACCAAGTCCCATCCTTATTTGGAACAATTATGATGAGTGAGCCAAATGGTGATGTACTCAGTAGAATACCACCATGTTCCAGCAGTTGCTGCAACTGTTTCTTCACCTCACTTTCTTCTATAACAACCTTTGTGTACAACCCAATATTTGGCAATGGAGAGTATGAAAATAGTTGGATCTAGTGTTCTGCTTCTCTATTAAGTGGTAACCCTTTTGGCTCTTAGAATACATACCTTCACGCATGTAACAACTCCTCGAATTGTTGTTTTTGTTTCTTAGTACAACCCTCCAGGAATTCCTTCCCTCTTATTGACTCCTCTTCAGACTCACTTTCTCTTAAAAAGAATAAAACATACTTCTTGATGGAACTGATCAATTTCTTGGCTTGGTTGGTGTTAGTATAAATTATTAACACAAATGTATGAAAATATACCCCTTTAGATGTGTGTGAGAAACATCCCTAGCAACAAATATGGTTGCTTAAATTCCTTAGATCTGCAATAGATAGTAAAAAAAAATGCTCCAAAAACTGAGATGTATGCAGTAAAAGGAGTTAAACAGTAAAAATAAATAAGAGTTGCTCCATGCATCCAACGGAAAATACAAGATATAAATAATTTTATATGTATTATAACACCTAGGAAGGGAACAAAGAATTATGTTACCATTCCCCCTCAATGGGATGGGTTCTTGGCTATCCTCAACGCTTCAGATCCAAAATTTTCTCTCCCTCAATGATGTAGAAAACCCAAAATCAGTTGAACTATGTGGGAGCTCAAGAATCAAGAAAATAGTAGTAGCAATGAGAATGATTAATGTGCGAAAATGAAAGTGATCAAAGTGAATAATGAATGGAAAATCCTCCTATATATAACAAAATATTGAGTTATCCTCGATAATGGTGAACAATAAAAAATTATTAACCAAGATCTAGATCTAACCATTTGGAATATTTTATTATATTTTGTTGGAGAAAAAATGAATTTAAATTGGCTAAATACCTTTATTTAGAAATAATAAACAAATAAATGATTTATTTATCATTTCAAGGATGGGGTTAATGAATAATTTAAAAAATAATGGTTTGTTTAATTATTTCTAGGTGATTTAGTGAAATTTAACAAGGAATAATAACTAAATAATAATTTAATTAATTATTCCTAGAGAAAAATAAGAAAAATAATGTTTTACCTATTTATTTCTCATAATTGGGTTAAATATGATCGTGAATATTATTTAATAGTTGTTTAATTAATTATTCCTAGAGTAAAATCAAGTAAATAATGATTTATTTAATTGTTCCTCATGGGGTTTCATCTTTGAACCAAAAATAACTTAATAAAATATGGTTTATTAAATTATTTCTTATAGTAAAAGAAATGTTACTATGGTAAAATTGGTCTTACATGGTGTACTTCGATCCATCTCATTGTAAATGGTTAGATGACCAAAAATTGGTGTAACAGTTGGCACCTACCTGCAAAATTTTTGACTTGCCTTTGTGCGCGTTGATGATGAATTCTTTTCCATCCTTGACAGGCCAATATTCATTAGATATCATCATGAATATTTCATCTCA
Organism: Pinus albicaulis; assembly: GCA_034641835.2. Taxonomy (NCBI): domain Eukaryota; kingdom Viridiplantae; phylum Streptophyta; class Pinopsida; order Pinales; family Pinaceae; genus Pinus; species Pinus albicaulis. The sequence goes on from CM076569.1 coordinate 289,887,537, forward strand.
CATGTACATGGACTCCCCAAAACGACTCCACCTACATCAAGAGGAACCACATGTAGATATATTTCATCAACAAAATCAACACTCATAACAAATCTAATTTTATGTTGTTTTGTTACCTTCAACTCTACATATTTATTTACCCATCTTATTGGATATGGGTTTGGATGATCACGAACTTCTAGCCCCAACTTCTTGAAAAAATTTGCTGTAATGATATTTTCCGGCGATCTTGAGTAAAACTGAGCATCAATATTTGTATTCTTGACATGTATCTTTATATGGAAGGGTTTGGTCATTTATTTGTCTTCTTGTTGATGAAAGCTACTCAGATTCACCTCCTTTTGTACTGATGTACAAATGGTCTTCTCATCCGCGTCCGAGATGCTTTCAACGTAGTTTCGCAAATCCATGGCCATGATATTCTTCTTATTTTTCTTTGGATTTATCTCTCTATGCAACTTCCAACACTTCTACTCTATATGGCCATCAATGTTGTAGTGTTTTTTAGGATATTTGGACTATTGAGTTGTGGCTTCTATGTTTTTATATTTTTCCCCTTTTTTCTTCTTCTTCCCCTCAACAACTTCATGTGTCTTATTCTACTTTGATCCACTTGATTGTGCTCATTTCATGCCTATGTTCCCCAAGTATTGTGCCTCTACACAAGCTTCGTTCACTAATTTCGTCTTGAACAACATCACTTACTCATGAAAACCCCCTAAATACTTGAGGAGTACATCTAGGTCCTTTGGAGAGATACCTAACATTATAGGCATCTTCGTAAATTATGCAGTGTACTCTTGCAGGCTTTGGCCCAAATGTTTCCTAAAGTAATGCCATTAGATCCACTGGTCCTCCACGTACCTAATGGGATAAAATTGTGGCTAAATAAGGGTTTTGAAAACTTCCCATTTAGTCACTGGAGGTTGTCCCTCCAACCTCAACGTTTCCATGTGGCTTTCCCACCAAGTCAGTGCATGGCCCTCTAATTTTAGCCGCACGAATGAGATATTTTTCCCTTCTTCGATCTAATGGATGATTAAATAAACTTCTAGTTGCTACAGCTAGTGGTTAAACTTTGGAGAATTTATCGCGTCATGGTATGACTTGATATTGAATTTTAATTCCATTTTAAATAGGTATTGATTCACGACACAAAAATCATGTTGATTTTTTCTTTGATTGGTTCTTCGTTTCTCCCTGATCTTTTGATCCCCGTTTAGATTTTTCCTCCGCATTCAAGCCCTCATCTTCTCCAAATATCCATATATTTATATTCAGGTCCTTTATGAGGAGGTTTACAGTGCAATTGATATCTACAACTTATTTTTCCAACTACGTAAACCTCACCTCTGTAGGATCATGAGGTTTCTTTACATATTTGTTGGCCATGATTAGGGTTTTACAATTTTCAGCCTCGCTGATCTAGATCCTTGAAATCTCCACAAAATACTCAAAGAATCTTGCTCTGATATGAATTTGTCCTTAAAATGCCTTAGATATTCCACTCAACTATTCGTCAAAACATATCTAATAATACTATATTAAAATTATGAATTTCTACACTATTAAACTTTTACTAAACTTTCTAATCTGTAGATTTAACTATAATTAGTGCATGTATGCAAATGGAAATTATGCAGAAAAATAGAGAATGGAAAATACGCTCACACACACATATAAGACACAAAATATGCTGTAGGAAAACCCTTTCAAGAGAAAACACAACTAGAAGGTGAGGACGCTTCAGTCTCTTTCTCAATCTGGAAATATGGCTACATGTACAAAGAAGTGTGTCTGTGGACCGTGGGAATTTACAACGTTTAAATCCTATTTGTGTGCTCTACCTCCTATCTCTCCTAGCTATAATTTCTCATATATGGAACAAAATTTTCTCAAAAGAATGGAATGTCTCTTCCTCCTAGTGGCTCGGTTATAACATGACCTGATAGCCTACTAGTGGTTAAGTTTGACTACATCAACTCTTAACTAAAGTTAAAATATAGAACCTTATAGAGTATTTACATCAAAATCACATGGATAGCCCATTTTCCATGAATAATGGGGTTGATACGGCATCCTTCCAAACTATATGTGTGACAACAAGAAGGTGAACTAGTTTTGCTAGAGTGTTCTACTAGAACTGAGTTTTTGAGGCAGTTGTGCTTAATATCAGCAGCATGTTCCTAAATTTTAGTTAGGATAGATCGACCAATTTCCCCAATGTGTGGCTTACCACATGAAAACCTCAACCGTGATGATTGGTGAAAAACCCAAGTTTGGGTTCCAAGCCCACAAGTGACTGTTATGGCGATTTTCCCTCCAATCCCTGAACCCCAAGGCTTGGAGTACCTCCCAAGCTACAAAAAAGTCAACACTTACTCTTAGTGAGGGAGGTACTTCCAAGACTAGGAAGTAGCCATTATCATCTGGTGAAACTAGCCCATATAGAGTCCATATTTGCATCTTACCATGTATAATGAACCCTACAATCTTGGTAGTTCCTCTTCCTCATCACATCCAAACCTGAAGATCCCAAGCCTCCACAGGGCTACTCCCTCTAAGGCTAGACTCCCTCCGAGCCTACAAAATCTCTATTGGCTTAGTTCTGTAAGCACTCATCCTCCTAGATAAAATACCACTGAGGAAAATCTCTCCGATATCAAATATGAAACATTATGATCCAATGAAGATTCTATCTTTCCAATATCTAGGCCATTGCATGAAGCCATCTTGATCAACCTGATCTTGTCCATGCCTAAGTATTCCTCGAGTTGTCCCAAACATGCATGGAAAATAAACGAAATTCCATGGTAAAAAATCTTCCCTACAACAAACTGTTGTTCACCAAGGTCACCAGTAATCCACCATAACTCCTAGTCAATCTCACTGCCAAGACAGTCAAGACCACATCTCCATGTCTTTAGCTGAACCCTCTGCTCCATGATTTAGATACCAACAACTCCTTCTGAGTTTCTTCGTTGTGCACACTCAGATTCACTTTCCCTCAAAGTAGCTCAGATACAGTTTGATTCCATGTTGAATTTCCATGATCTTGGATCTAGGTTAGAGTCTTAAAATCATTGTGGCTATCAAACCAATAATATTAACCAGAACTACTTTGCACATTAGAAAATAGAAAGTAGTAAATCACACATGCAGAAGTATATAGAACTTTTTACATTTATGAACCCAAATTTGATATATTAAAGAACATATAATACGACGGTCTAGGGCTCCTATACTAGGGATAATGGACCTCAATCATCCACTAGTACAAGGTACAAACCAGGGCTTGGTGTTAGCAGATAAACAACCAATATGACCTCAACAAGATACCCTGACCATCTCGTTGTCGCATGATCTCTCAGCTCCTCTCAGTCGTACGTTGTACCTTTTGGATCCTTCGGTTCCCGATCTGCAGCTCCTAACTTTATCAATTCCCGAATTCCATCTGACCATTGAACCTCGGCTATCCATCTAATCACTAGTTGATCATTCGTCCATCAACACATTAACACATCGAGAGTCCTGTCGAGTTTTTCATAGCTCCACTTGTGAACAAATCTCAATCTTATTTTTGCTTCTCCTCAGCTACTCAAGGACTTCATCCCACTATGTTATTCTTGTGTTGCACCAATGAATACCAACATAGATAACACAGGGATACCACCTATCACTACAATATTCCCATGTCCCACAATGACCATGGGCTAGGAGGACTTCCCCTCATTTGTTGCATAAGTCCTTCTCCACACACAAGTCTTGGGCTCCAAAAACTACTCCTCTGGTTCGTCATTCCTTGATCTCAACAAGTGCCACTCTAGCAACCATATAAGTCAATGAAGATAGTGAACACCATGCACCAAATTGGCCACTAACACACTATCATCTGACAGACCATAAATTCCCAATCAACATTCACAGTTGGTCCACACTCATGCTTCCCTCCAACAATCCACGAGTGGCCAATACACGTTGTATCATCTGCACCTCACTAGGGCATCCTCAGACCTACGAAACCCTCCTCTTGGCTTCCAAATGACTTCTCCATGTGTCCTCACCCATGACACTCATCTCATGAGATCATGTGTCATTTCTATCATGTATGCAATCTAGTTAGTGCTAATATCAATCCACATAAACTCTATATACTTTCCATATCTAGACCTCCACTATATCTGTGGATAACTTCTCATTGTAATCTTCTCCCATGGGACAAGTCTGTGGTGGTTTTTACTTCTCCAAATATCCACTAAACCTTCTTTCCTCTCTAAAATTCTGCTTCCAACAAATATAAGACAAAGGAACATAAAAACACCAACCCATAATTTTCCTACACTAGGACTACCATCCACCTAGCTTCCTCATCACCAAAACACTATCTGCTGCATACTAATGCTGATCTCTTTCTCTAATGTTTTGTGCAACCTAGATCTCTAGTTAGGGCACACTTCACAGCCCTTAAGACTTCTCCAACTCACTATGTTACCTTGCTTAATATTGTTGCCACCTTCACTGTCCCACCAGGCTTTGAATACATTGTTGTAGGGCCTGAGACTCTTCCTGAAGGTTACTTGCAATCCAAAAACCTATTACAGCTAGGGTCACGACCTCCTAGCAAGGGTTAAAACCCCTGTGTCAACCGCGTTGTGCTTGGAGAGGTTATGGCTACGGTAGAGGAGCCCTCCTATCCCACTAAGCCCACAAGATAGATAAATCACAGTTTTTGTAGCTACAGCTACATGTGCAGCCCAAAACAAAGACTAAACCTTGATCAAATCATGCACAAAATTAACCTAACTTAATATTCTCCTTTGTCCCAATATGGCAAGTAGGACACACCCAAAAATAAGTTAAAGGCTTCCCAAAATAGTCTTCTTGGCCTCCACAACAGTTGTGTTAGACTTGCAGCATTTTATCAAGGAATCCACAACCTAATCACAAATATACACCTTCTCCAAACTCAGATCCTAGCTTTCTTCTTCCTTGCCTTAGAACCGCTACCAATTTTAGAGCTCTTTTGTGATGATCAATGCACTTTGGATGTATCAAATGATTTTATCTCACCTCATATTTATATATCATCCAATTAGGGCTCCAATAGATCCATGCCAACCTTCAACAAGTCTTCTTTAACCCAAGCCAACTTGCACAAATCATGACAACGACATTCAAACATTAATATCTAAAGTTATATAGCTCCGATTTGAGTGATTTTTGAAGCGTTAGATTCTCCACGCCATCCTCTATCACCTCAAATTTTCTCATGGTTTTGGCCCAAATCTCGATGGGTGAAAAACCCCAATCTTTGCTTCCAGGCCCACAAGTGACTCTTGTGGTGCTTTTCCCTCCAATCCTTGAACCCCAAGGCTTGGAGTACCTACCAAGGTACACAAAAATCAACACATAAGTATCTTAATCTTTTATGTATCTACAACTATTCCCTCCTAAGTGATTATGTGTCCCAAATATTGTACTTGATCTATATAAAGTTCACATTTTCCATACTTGGAGTAAAATTGGTGTTCTTATAGGGTCTACAATACTGTTTGCAAATGTCTTATATGTTCTTCCATATTTCTTGAGTAAATTAGGATATTATCAGTGAAAATAAATTTGAAATTTTCAGTGTACAGTTGGAATATACTATTCATAAGGATCATAAATCTGGGTAGGGCGCTTGTAAGCCCAAAATATAGGACTACAAACTCATAGTACCCTTAAAGAGTCCTAAATGTAGTTTTTCATGTGTCCTCATTTATGATCTATATTTGATGGTATCATGATTGTAACTCAATATTGGAAAACACAGTTGTGCCCTTAACCTCATCAAACAAATAATCTATCTAGGTAATGGGTGATTTCTTTTAATACTTAACTTATTTAGTTGTTGGTAGACAATGAAAATCCTTAAGGTGTCATCTTTCTTTTTGACAAAGAGTATAGGGATTCCCCATGTTGGTAGAGTTGGGTGAATGTATTTCTTATCAAACTAATCCTATAATTACATCTCTAATTCATTTAATTCTAGTATACTCATAAAAAATGGTGCCTTAGATACTGTGGTGGCTCCCAGAATCAATTGTATCATAAAATCAATATCCCCTTTAAGAGGAAACCTAGGAATCTCCTCTAGAAACACATCACCAAAATTTTCAAGAATCGAAAAATTTTCTTTGGTTGTTGTCTTTTCTTTAGAATTATGTTATCCCATTTGGATTGCATAAATCAGATAATTGTTCCTAGTGCATGTTCCTAGCTGTGAAACTATGATTGGTCTCAATTTCAAGGGTCTTATTATGCCTTGGAATTATTTCCTAACACCTTCTTCATTAATTAAATTAATAGTTTTATCTTTATAGTTTAAAAGGGGCTGATTTTTTCTCATCCAATCCATACCAATTAGAATTCCATAAGAACCTAAGGGAAAATTATTCAAATTTACTTTTACTCACTGACATGCCAATTCAACAAGACAATTTTCCATTTTTTCTATCCCTCTCCTTTTTATCCTAACTGCTAAATGAACCAACCACATTTTATTAAACTTACTAGCATGTAGGTGACACATTTCCACTACTTTAGGACTCATAGAGCTCAAGATTTCTCCTGGATCTATTAAAATGGATACACCATGACTGATTCGATCATTGTTGGTTGGAATTCAACCAAAAATGGTTTATTCTTGGTTACAACCTATTTGAAATACTTGAATGTGTAAAAATACAATGTTGGGAAAACATTATTTGGAAATAGGCTATATTATAATTAGAATATTATTTACACTATGAATTGGTTTGATAAATTGTTCAAGATTCTTGAAGGCAAGTTTAAATGAGTAAAAAAGGAAAAAAGTGTTACCTACATAATAGGGTTAGCAAGGTATGGGATACTATCTAAATCATTAAAAAAAAAAACCTTGTAATCCCTATTTGATAACCCCCCAAGAAGATTCTATGATGAGCCTATTATAGGGTTCATGTAGTCTAACTTTAAGTTACAATGATTATACATAACTAATTGTTATAAACTATAAATTACAAAGACTGTCAATCCAAAATCACTATGTACAAAACTTGAAGATGAATGATAATATATATATATATATATATTATGTATGTATGTATGTATGTATGTATGTATGTATGTATGTATGTATGTAACTTATATATCTATTTATGTAAATAAAATATGTATGTATAGTTAGTATTGTTAAAATCCATGGCCTATGCATTCAATACCCAATTTACCTTGAGAAATTTTGATGTAGAAGCCTAGAACCTATGATCCAAGCATCACTATCTCAGCAAGTCAAACGTTTGGGTATAAGTGAGAGAAAAAAAATTATGATCTTTCTCTTGAATATTTGTGTAGAATATCAATGTTCCAAAAGTAGCACAAAGATTAAAAGTAAACTCCATGGAATATATACAATTTCTACATGCATATAAATTTGGTAAAGTAAACTCCCCTAAGTTATACATAAATTTATAAGACATATTAACCCTTCCTAAATATGGAAATCACTCATAGTATCCAATGGCCATGAAGGTTACACATTTGAAATGATATATTCTAGGGGATAAATACCCCTACTCAGTAGAAACCAAAATTATACATAATTAAACCTAGAGGGGTTCAATTTCCTTCAAAGGGAAAAATTACAATTTGGAAGAATATAACCAGAAACAAGAATGGCCATGGCCATGACCATATTAGGTTTTCTTTCAAACCTATTTTAAGAAAAAGATTAAACATTGATAGAAGAAAAATGTAAGGGTTGTTGGCTCGAGGGGTCCTGACCCAGGTTCGAAGCTCAAGGTTTTCCAACAAACCCCTATACTACTAGCCCTTTCGGCAGTGACCTACTTACGCAAGTCAAAGTCTCACCCGAAGTAGTATGGGTGGGTGGTGGAACCAGGTTTCTGCACCCTGAGAAAGGATAGGTAAGGCAAGCAGGGCTGCGCTAGGCCCTGTGATTCCCACATTACCTTTTTCTGCACAGGGTCAATTAGGTCTCTATTCGCATCCACGTGCACTAGATCTATAATTATATACTTTTATGACATTATTGCATAAACATAAAAAAAAAAATATAGATACATAAAACACACTTACACAGGTCTTCGCAGCTTAAATACAAAAAATATACAATGCAGTAATTACCAAAAATTCACACAAAGAGTACTCACAGATTCAGTTCTCTATCAACCTTTCTTATTCATTCATTCATCAATTCCTCCTTACAATTCCCTTCCCAGCTTGCGCACACAGTAGGGGTCCACACATAGCTGGACTTGGATCCCCGCGCACACAGCCAATAGGGGTTTGTTCCCCAAAAACCCAACAAATAACTTAAACCACAATTCACATCAATCGCTCTTCATTTCTGTACCTTACAATACAAAATTTTCTTCTATTTATAATAATCTAGCCTATACTTTCCTATGGTCCGCAAACTGTGGTTTTCGGACCCATGGTTTACCCTTTTACCCATTACAATGCTTTCGGGGCTTTGGTCCACCCCAAAACCCCTGCACTAGATTAAATCTTATCAAAAATATTCAAAATGGACTAGTTTCGCAGCTTGTAGGAGACCCTCTTCCAACAAGCGTTACATAAATTGAGTACTTGAAATATTGCCCGAGTGACAAAGGTTGGTAATTTGTTGGGATAACAAGAGGAAGCTTACGCAAACCTGTAGCAGACAAGGAAATTATATCGAAATGACATAAGCATAAGAATTAAGAAAATCATTTCTATCGAGAAGGAAAAAAAACAACTTAGCGGAAGAATGTTTAATTAGGTAGGAACCTTGTTTATCCTAAGTTCCTCACCTACGCGTAAATAAAATTTCAGTAATAAGAGTCAAGAAAACTGCAAGGGAAATGGAGAAAAATTATCGGAGACCAAGAGCCTTTGTAAAATATATTCATTATCATGCTCGAGAATGCTGGAGAAGCAAATAATCTCCATAGAAATAATTAAACTACTTCTTGAATGCAAGCCTAGAATATGCCTAAGAAATCAGATGCAAAGATAATGTTGAGAAGTGAAGTAAATAATCAATGGAACAAGATTTTGGAAAATAAACTGAGGAAGAAAACTTGTCAACTCCTTCAAAAATCATGCTTAAGGAAATTTACAGAGTACCCTACAAAATTATATATGATTAATGAAATATGTAAAATAGATAAGTAACCTTAAAAAAGAAAAAAAAACAAAACAAAAACAAAAAAAACTAAATAACATGTAAGTGTGGCTAGTTACCTATATCCGTTGAAGTGGTAAAGCCTCTGGGGAGGAGATAAAAACTTGCAGGTTACAAAATTTATAGTGTGGTAAGAATGCTAATGTGTGCCCTTTAAGAGAGGAAGAAAATTCAATTGCGGTATATCCATATCCTGAATAAAAACCAAGTCAAAACCCTAACAGGTTGCAGAACACATTTCTATCGTGGAATAATTTGTGAATGGCATGGACAATGGGATGGGGGGGGGGGTCATGGTAGTTACCATGACCACCCGCCACTTAATCCCTGTTATTAGTTCTTATGGATTCATCCATATTGTCCACCCTAGTGACCATGTGAACAAGCCTAATGCTACCATTAAAGAATTTTATCTTATAATAAATAAGAATGTAAATCAATTTAACTTTACTGAATATAATAATAAGATACACCCCTGAAAAATACAGAATCTATATGAGTTTAATTTTTTACCAAATATAGTAATAATTTACAGTGAACTACCCTTCATTACGTAACAAATTTAATGAACAATATTAACGGATATTACCCCTACAAACTAATTCGTATACAAAATACGTAAACTAATAATATAGCCTAAACTTAGATGTTTCTTTCCCTTCTCTAGCAACTATTAGACTGCTCCTAATCGAATCATTTCCTTATCAAGGATCATGGGTAAAAAAAATCTAGAAAGTCTGTCTATTCACATCAATTAACTAGAAATGTCTAGTAACATACCATACATGTGCTGGGGGAGAACGTATAGTTGCTCGCCATACATGTGCGCAAGTCTATCTCTTTTTTTATTGTTGTTTATGAATTGAGCAAATGGATTAGGCTAGATGGCTTAAGGTTGTGGTTAATGACATATTCTGCTCAAGAAAGAAGATTTGGATGGTTTAACAAATGGGGTATTTTTGTTAAAATATGGAATTACCTCTCACATGCATAGTTAGACAATCAGTTAAGCAAGCATTGAGTTAGTCGAGTTATGTGATAAATAAATTTGGTGAGTAAGTTAGAGAGTCAGTTAAGTGAGTGATGGTCAAGCTTAGTTATGTGAGTGTGTGCATGTCAAGTTAGGTTAAATACCCTTCACCGGGTTCATTGTATTCAACAAGATTGTGATTGAGAGTGATTGAAGATTAATAGAGAGCCGCGGCTCGTTTGTGCTATTGTGTGAAATATTTGTGTTAATTGTGCCTTTACTTTTTTTCCATTCCAACAAATTGGTATCGGAGCAAGGTTACAAAGAACCAGAGAAAAACGGATTAGTAATCATCCATGTGTGATATGAAAAAAAAATTCCCTCTTATTTCCGCTATAACACATCTGACAGTGGCATACGGTGCATTATAACATTAGTGCATGAAGCATAGAGGTGCGTTACAGGTGAAAAACTTATCATGCTTTTGAAGCACGCATGGAGTTTCGGTCTTTGTGTGTGTTACCAGACTAACACGGGATTGTAGGTCAAGAGGTTCATTAACACACAGACCTAATGCAATGAGAATATGTTAATATTTGTAGTTTTGGATAGTCATCAAATAAAAGATCAACTGAGTAAGGCTTTTATGAATACGTAAGATTTTAAAGCCATATGAAAAGTTTTTTTCATAAAGCATTAAAAAAAAAAGACTTCAGTAGGGGAATTTTGAGGTCTAAAATGGGTCTCCTAAGGAAATTATAAAATAATAGTGGAAATAATAGAATAAGATTAGATTACATCATCAAAGTTTAGAGGGAAAAAAATTAGAAAAACTACATTTTCAACTCGTATTTTCAACTTATCTCCTTATGGGTTTTATCAAATTTTGAGTGGAATCACTCGTTGGCTGTAGAATTTGATTCCTAATCCAAGGAGTACCCATGTTGCATATTTTCGATGGACACTACTACACGATAAATGTGAAATACATGAAAAACGTGATTGCAATCATGTTTTTTCATGTATTTATCATTTTTTGTGTAGAAGGGTCCATAAAAAGTATGCAACATGGGTACTCCTTAGATGAGGACTTAAATTTTGCATCCAATTAGTACTCCTGCTCAAAATTTGAGTAAACCCTTGGGGAGACAGGGTTAAAATATGAGTTGAAAAAGTAGTTTTATTATTTTATTATTTTTAAATATTTTTACTTTTTTACCCAAAAAATGGTGAATCATCCCCAATGGTTGACATCATCATCTTGAATCCTATTGGTTCTTATAAAGTATGTTTTAGTTGTACATTTTTCTTCGGAGGCCCATTTTAGACCTCAAAATTTCCCTAATGTTTATAAAAGCACGTGAGTAGATTTTTTGAAAATGGGTATTTTAAAAAGAAACATTCTCTCATTGATTTTTGAAAAGGGATTTTATGAGTGAAGTTTGATAATAAATTTCTTAAAAGGGGTTTATTATAAAAGAGTATTTTTATATAAAAGTTTTTTTATATAAATAAATAAAATCTACAGTTGTATTTGAAAGTTGTGTTTTGGAGCCTAGCAAAGCATATTAAACGAAACAATTTAGGGTTTTAGAAGTGATTTTTTGCTTGAAGAAAGATGGCTACAAGCAAATTCTAGCCACAACTTCCTTCTTTTATAGGGAAGGATTATGATGTGTGTGCCATTAATATGGATACCATTCTAAAAGTGCATGCTATTTGGGATCATGTCAAGTTTGGGTTTGCAGAACCTCAGAATGACGTAGAAGAACGAGCCCTCGGTAATGTAGAGAGGGAACAATGGAAGAATGAAAAGAAGAATAATGTGCAAGCGTTGCTTCTTAGCCAGTAGGGAGTGGACCGAGCAGTGTTCCAGAAGATAATTATCATGTCTACAGCAAAGGAGGCATGGATAACCTTGGTGACAAGCTATCAAGGTATGGAAAAATTAAATATTGCTAAAGTGCAAAATACTAGGAGAGATTTCAAAATTCTGCAGATGAAGGAGACAAAGGATATTTATTCTTTCATAAATAGGTTCATGTTTGTCTTAAATCAATTAAAAATTTATGGTGAATACACTAAAAATCAAACAGTGATTGAGAAGGTCCTTAGATATTTGTCTACCAAGTTTGATGTTGTGGTAGAAGGCATAGAAAAAGCAAAGGATTTGGAAAAACTTAGAGTTGATGAATTGATGGGATCAATTCTATCGCATGAGGCGAGCATATCGAGAAATAAGGATTCCAGTTTAGAAACTACTTTCAAAAGTCAAGTTTCTATTTGAAGAGGTTGAGGCAGAGGTTGATCTAGATGGAGAGAGCGAGGCAAAAGATATGGTGGTCAGAGAGATGGCTGAGAAGAGCATGAATATGAAAGTGGAAGCAGTAGCAACAAAAGCTTCAACAATAATTACAGATCTGACAAATCAAAGGTGAGATGTTATTATTGCAATAAATTTGGTCACTATTCACGTGATTGTAGGAAGAAGATAGATGATCAAGGAAACTAAAGAGCCAATGTTATTACAGAGAATACTAACTCCATGTTCCTAGTATGAAAAAACATGCATGAGTCGTCTGATAAGGTCTGGCTATTAGACAGTGGTTGCAGTCACTACATGACATGCAACAAGAATTTGGTTGCAAATTTGGATCAATATGTGAAGACAAAGGTAAAGTTGGGAACTGACAATACTGTGGATATAGATGGCAAAGGAGTGGTCAACATGCTGACCAATCAGGGGGAGCCAAAGAAAATCTCAGAGGTATATTATGTTCCTGGTCTCAAATACAATTTGATGTGTGTTGGTCAATTGATGCAGAAATGATACATAGTTATCTTTCAGGGGCAAGAGTGTGTTATTTATGACAACCCCCCAAGCAAGCAACTGATAGAAAAGGTGTATATGACGAGGAACATACTATTTCCTCTAATTATGAACTACAATGATCAGGTTAGTTCTTTTACAGCTGCATGCTCTAATGATTACTGACTATGGAACTTTCGGTTTGGACACTAGCATTTTTCTGGTTTAAGATTTTTGTAGCAGAAATAGATGGTGAGAGGATTACCTCCCATGAAAGAACCTGCTAGTACTTGTGAGTTTTGCATCTTGGGAAAACAACACCATGAAATTTTTTCGAAGGGAGTTTCATACAGAACAAATAAACCACTTGATTTGGTGCATACAAACTTGTGTGGAACTATGAGGACACAGTCGATTGGTGGAATTTGTTACTTCCTCATTTTTATTGATGCATATAGCAGAAAGACTTGGGTTTACTTCTTGAAGCATAAGTTTGAAACATTTTCAAAGTTCAAAGATTTCAAAGCCTTAGAAGAAAACCGAAAGTGATCGGCAGATCAAGGTATTGGGACCAAATCATGGTGGAGAATATGATTCGAAGGCATTCCATGAGTACTGCATGGCAACATGGAAAGAGAAGACAATTTACAACCAGATACACATAGTAGAAAAATGGTGTAGTATATAGAAAAAATAGAAACATCATAAACATGACAATGAGCATGTTGAAAGCAAGACACTTTTCTAATGAATATTGGGTAGAAGCTGTTGCATGTGTTGTTTATGTGATAAATAGATCTACTACAAAAAGTGTGATGAAAAAAGCTCTAGAAGAAGCATGTTCAGGTATATCATGTAGTGTATCTCATTTCAGAGTTTTTGGATGTGTAGCCTATGCACATGTGCCTAAGCAGATAAGAGGTAAATTGGATGATCAAAGTGAAAAATGCATATTTACTGGTTATAGTGAGTAGTCCAAAGCTTACAAATTGTATAACCCTGTCCACAAGAAGAAAATAATTAGTAGAGATATTGTGTTCAAAGAACAAGAGTCATGGAATGGGACTACAGACAAACCAACCAATGCAGAAGCACCATTGATGGAAGAGGATGATGTAGCAGAAAAAGAGAATCAAGAATCAAGAGAACGGACACCAAACAGAGTCACACCAGTAAGGACTCCAAGATTTTTAGAGCAACATGGATCTTCAAGTAGATCAAAAGACAAAAATTCTCCAAGCAACCAATCAGGTATGAATCAAGAAATGGTAAGAAAAAGATGAGAAGTCTCAAAGATATATATGATGATTTGGATGTTAGTTCAAATTTTGCATTATTGTCATTCCAACCTTCTTCGTTTGAAGAAGCAATCAGAGATGAAAATTGGGTGCAATCCATGGATGAAGATACGGATTCTATTGAAAAGATGATACATGGGATTTGGTTAATTTCCCAAAGGATAAAAACCCCATTGGTGTGAAGTGGGTGTACAAGAGAAAGTTGAATGAGAAAGGTGAGATTGACAGATTTAAAGCAAGACTTGTAGCAAAAGGATTCTTGCAGCAACCGAGAATAGACTTAGGGGAATAGACTTGGTAGCCAAATTGGATACTGTAAGAACAATTCTACTGACAGCATCTTCGAACAAGTGGAAAGTATATCAGATGGATGTCAAATCAACCTTCTTGAATGGAATTCTAGAAGAAGAAATTTATGTGCAACAGCCTCTAGGTTATGAAGTTCAAGGTAAAGAAGATAAAATTTACATGTTGAAGAAAGCGGTGTATGGACTAAAGCAAGCACCTAGAGCATGGTATAGCAGAATCGACAGTTACATGATTAAGAATTGATTTTGTATAAGCATCATTGAGACTACCTTATACACAAAGGTAAATGAGAATGAACATATTTTGATTGTTTGCTTATATGTTGATGACATGATTTTTATAGGTGATCCTGAGTTAGATGAATTTAAAGAAACCATGATGAAAGAATTTGAGATGAAAAATCTTGGTCTCATGAAATATTTCCTTGGCATAGAAGTTGAAAAACTTGAAAAAAAAGAATTTTTATTTGCCAAAATAAATATGCCAGAGATTTGTTGAAAATATTTAGGATGGATAATTACAAAGATGTACCTATACCAGTTGCAACAGGTAAAAATTTAAGTAAGGATGATTGCGGAGAAAATGTCAATCCAACTCTATTAAAAAGATTGGTTGGTAGCCTCACGTATCTCACAGCTACAAAACCAGATATTATGCAAGGAGTGAGTTTTATTTCTAGATTTATGGAGACTCAAAAAGACACACATTGGAGTGTTGGAAAAATAATTATGAGATACATAGCAGGAACTAGAGATTATGACTTAATGCATGCAAGTACAGAAAAGAAATAATTGATTGGATACACAGATAGTGATTTTGTAGGCAGTTTTGATGATAGGAAGAGCGCATCCGGTTATGTGTTTCATCTTGGTTCAAGTGTGATAGCACATGCATCTAAGAAGCATCCATTGTGACACTATCATCAGCAGAAGCAAATTATGTAGCAACAACTTCAACAGCATGTCAAGCAGTATGGTTAAGAAGAGTATTGGATGGACTCAACCAGCAACAACAAGGATCAACATCAGTATATTGTGACAACACTTCAAATATTTCACTATCCAAGAATAGTGTGTTTCATCAAAAGAGAAAGAATATTGATACTATATATCATTTTATTAGAGAACTTAATGAAGAAGTTCACTTGAAGTCTTGTAAATCTAGTGATAAATTGGTTGATATATTTAAAAAGCCATTAGGAATATATGTGTTTGACTTTCACAAAAGAAACTTGGGTGTTGTAAGCCTAGCTGAGACATAGACCAGCATGCATGATTGAGTTGTCATGAGTTATGTTTTAGTTTAGCGGTTGTAATTAAGGGGGAGTGTTAAAATATGTAATTAACTCCCACATGCATATTTATACAATCATTTAAGTAAGCATTGAGTTAGTCGAGTTATTTGAAAGATAAATTTCTTGAGTGAGTTAGAGATTTAGTTAAGTGAGTGAGGTCAAGTTGAGTTATGTGAGTGTGTGCATGTCAAGTTAGGTTAAATACCCTTCACTATGTTCATTGTATTCAAAAAGATTTTGATTGAGAGTGATTGAAGATTAATAGAGAGCTGTAACTCGTTTGTATTATTGTGTGAAATCTTTGTGTTAATTGTGCCTTTACTTTTCTTTCATTCCAAAAATTTTCTTGAGCACGTGTCCCACAAAGAGTAAAGAAATAAAAGACATTGTTATAGATAAGTTTCACAAAGGCACTTGGGAGAAGGAGTTAGGGAGAAATAAAAAGTATTATATTGAATAGTTTAATTCCTCTCATAATTATCAACAAAAAGCATACATAGGGGCCAATATTTCTTGGAGAGCCAAAATTATTATCACTCAATTAAGAACTAATTTGCATCAAATCCAGGTTGGAAAATACCAAAATAATTATGGGAGGAAAGAGTATGTATTTAAAAGAAGAATGGGAGGAAAGAGTATGTCTTTTTTGCTCTTCAGGAAAAGTGGAAACAGAAAAACATTTCATTTTAAAATGTGAGGCCTCCAGAGACATCAGGAAAATTTATGCATATATTTTGGTAGCTAGCTCTTGGGATATTCTTTTCAGCAAGGGCTTTGTCAAGAGGCTGGGATATTTCATTGTAAACCTTCACAGGAAAAGGGAGGAATTAAAAAGCAAGATAGAGAAGCAATCTGTCCCATAGTCTATATTTAGTCTCGTGGACTTTAAAGTGGAGTTTTATTAGTGTAGAGGTTGTGAAATATCTGTACACAAAAGTGGGAAGAAAAGCATTTCATTTTAGAATATGAGGTCTCTAAAGACAATAGGGAAAGTTATGTAGATATTTTGGCAGCTAGCTCTTGGGACATTCTTGGAGAGTTTATTGAGAAACATCATAGGAAAAGGGACTTCTTCTTATTCTTCGATGGGGGCCAGCACTCGTACAAATAGGTTATTGACAGAGAGAGCATTATAGTGGAGTATGTTCTAAAACTGTTTTACTTTTAGCATCGTTGAATTGGAGTATGTATTAAACGTGTTTTTGTTTGGCCAAGAGCTTGTAATTGTGGCATGTAAGTAAACAGATTAAATAATCAAGTTTAAAGCAAACTTTATAGAGTTGATTATTATAAATGGCGTGATTTTCCTTAAATAACAATGATAATTCAGCCTTCATTTGTCCATAACAGCCAGAAATAACTATAATAATTTGATTACTAAATTAAAATTACTATCCCCACATCATTAACAATTAAATTACAATAAATTTTCTCACTTTAAAAAAAAAAAATATTTGACCCATCACTACAACATAAAGGGGGGTTTTAAAACAATATTTAAGATAAATTTTGTGTAAATTGTCTTAATTTGAGACAAAATAAAACTTGTATATTGTCTTAAATATTGTCTTTAAGTGAGTGTCTCAAATTAATTCGTCTTAAAATTAAATTGTCTCAAAATATTGTCTCTATAAAGACAATATATAACACAAGAATTTTTGTCACTCCAAAGACAATTCCATTTTTGTCTCTCCAGAGACAATTTCATTTTAGTCTCTCTAGAGACAATAGTTGCACTACAACACAATGGGGGATTTTAAGACATTTTTTGGGTAAATTGTCTTAACTTCAGACAAAATAAACTTTTGTATTGTCTAAAATATTATCGTTAAGTGGGTGTCTCAAATTATTGTCTTAAAAAATTGTCTCTATAAAGACAATATATAATGTGAGCATTATTGTCTCTGTAGAGACAATATAGAACAATGGATCCAAAAAAATATCTCACCATTAAAATAAACCAATATAAAAATATTTAATTAAAAAAATCTACAATATCATTGAATAATTCATGTTAGGGTACAGTGGAATCGAACCACCAACCTCTTGCATGGTAGGTTCTCTTCCATTGACCTAGCACCCTTTAAAGAATTATGTGAGGAGTTATGGTAGCCATTGAAATTGTATAATATGAATTTATTTTAAAAAAATGTTCAACACACAATGACATAATCCTCGTAAAATATATAATCATGCAAGCCCTTATTTTTAACTTAATAAAAAAATAACTCAATAGAGTTAGCTCATAGTGACACCCTTGTAGCTTGACTTGCACAAAAATATAATAATAAACAATTATCTACAAACAAATTAAGTGAGCCATACAAAGAAAATTAACTAGAATTAGCACAAGCAATAAAACCACCACCCAAAGAGCTACACCAGCTTGCTAGTAGGCATTGATGACACATATGATGTACACAACAAGCCATGACTACATTGTCAACTAATTCAAGACATATTGGCCACTCTCCTCATTGACCGCTACTAATTTCTTTGACTACTTCTTCAATGTAAGATTTTGAAGGTACAAAACTAGAATCCCCATTAACACACATTTAGATTCCTAGAAAAAAAACACCTAGCCCGCTTATACATATCAGATGATTGTTGTGTATCACCCTAGTTTTTGATAACTTAGAAATTAGAATAAATTATAACATATAACTGCTCATAAAACAATTAAAAAAGCTCTTGCTCTTTGAACCAAAAACAAGCCATTTGATCATTAGAACATGGTTATCATCCATAAAAGTGTTTCATCATCTAACTATGAGAATGGTTCCACCGAAAAGTGCCACAAAATTTTGTACCAAAAACATTCCATAAGGTAATGAACTACTCCTAATGACCTTACAATGGATATTTATGTCGATTGAGCAATATGGTGATTGTGACATGTTCAAAAACACAAAATCCTCATTGTTCTATCCACCAGATTCTGCTAGGCCATTTTTAGGGGCTGGATTAAGAAGTCTAGGAGCAACATGGTGGCACTCTCCAAGCCCCTAAACTGTGACACAAGGTTTTTTTTCTAGTTTTGCTTCAAGAAGAATTACACTTGATATTGTGTCCCATGGCCCTTGTCTCTCTAAGATCACCTTAGTGGTGTTATCTTCATAGATGAGAGTTTCTCGCCAAAATAATCTACCCAACTATGTTGTTCTGAAAAGGTTTCATAACCCAGCCTGCAAATTTTCAACTATCCAAAAAACCTTAGAAAATCAATATTTAATACCTCTAAGAAGTATTGAATTCAAAATATGATAACACAAAAACTCACAAAGTGTTGTACATTGAACTCAAAATATGATAACACAAAATAACAAAACTTGATAAAGTGTTGTACATTGTATCATTTCAACTGTAGCCAAAAATTATAATCCTATAGTGGAAGATATAAAGAAACAACCTCTAACATGTATGTAGGGCATGTATTTCCATGTGTTTCCCCTATATTGAAAATGAAGATGAATATCCCAGCAGGCTTCTCAACATGCAAAAAAATGAATTCTACACCTCAGCATAAGCTAGAAAGCACACCACTATCCAAAACTGAAAAAATCCACCCATGTTAAGTTACTTAGATCTCTGTCTCATCTTCCTACGCTTTCTTTTGAGCCTCCCCATTCACTTCTTCTTCCACTGTGAAGAATAAAAAACAATTTAAAATTACTATTTAAAGAAAAATGAGAAAAATATCCACCACTAGAGAAACTAGAAATAGAGGACAACAGTTTAGAACTAGATATATCCCTTATAAATGTAATACAATGTCAAATATATATCTAAAACAAGGTGAACCTGCAATGACAACAAATTTTTTCATAAAATAAAGTCAGTCTAACTGATCTTCTACTTGAGCACCTTAAATGCCAGGGAACTGAAGAAACAATACAAGTTCTGAATTCTGAAACTCTGACGAAATGAAAATAAAAGGAAAAACCCCAAAGCCTTGACTGAATATCTATGGAAATTGATGTATACATTACGTAAACAAAGATTATATAAGTTGAAATTAGAAACTAGACATTGAAGACCAAATAGACACAATAGATTGCATAAGAAAGGAAAATGCAATAAAAATTAAAAATGAAGAATACCCTTGAAATTAATTACTCGAAAAATGTACATGAATTTAACCATACTCTAAAAATGATGTACATTGATTAAACCAGTCAATTGGAGATTACACATTTCTGACTCCTTTTTGGAGAGAAGACACTAGAGATCTCTTCGGTTCAGAATGGTATTGAAAACACATGTTTATGTAAATTATGATTTTCCACTTTGAATCAACAAATAATTTCATGGATTACACATATTGCACTATCCAGATTCGAGATTGAAAAGTGATAATTCTTTCAAATTATATAAAAATTTATGTTCAAATGGCAATTAATTCGAAAAACCCTAAAGTGTAAATCAACATATTTACAAGGCATGGGGTAGGAGAATGAATATGTCAGTTGCATATACAAGGGTATCTATCATTACCCAATAGAATAATGGAAACACCCAACCCAGAATGAGTAAAATTCTCCAAGTAAGAGAAAAATACAACCTACAATGCATCACTTTCAAGATTTCTTCCATAAGGGTCATTCACAATCGTAGGAGTGAAAATCCCTATGAACAGAAAAAGAATGAAATAGCAATAAGATTTCCCTGCAGTGCATTTACTAGATTTTCGTGTAGCCCATTTATTAGAAATGTCGCTAAATTCTCATAGCCTTCAACTATAATGATGCAGAG
The DNA here is from genome assembly GCA_034641835.2 of Pinus albicaulis. NCBI lineage: Eukaryota > Viridiplantae > Streptophyta > Pinopsida > Pinales > Pinaceae > Pinus > Pinus albicaulis. Next base: position 289,908,186 of record CM076569.1, read on the forward strand.
GTTGGATCTTTGTTTTCAAGTATGATACAAGGTAGAGATTTATGTTTGTCTTACCTACGATCTGAAATTATTCTGAAGCCGAGACCTGTAAGAAGACTGAGTCACAACTAAAATTGCTTTCAGAGCTCCTATCAAAATAAAAAATGCAATCTGAATTTAGTGATGGATGAAACAGGCATAAAGGAGTAGCCACAACTGAGGATTCAAACCTACGGTTTTCTTGAAGAATTAGAGGGTTGTAAAGAGTGTCCAAATACAAATATTACATATGTTAATGTAACTCGGCAAGGAAAGAAGGTCACTTTGTAAGGCTTCATCACAAGGAATGGTATGTACATTATAATAATTATTAATCATGATTTTTGCGAAGTATTTCCATTGGAATCTATAATTTGTTTTGGATTTGGAAATATTAAGAGAAGTATAATCTCCATCGAATTGGTCGAAGCTGAAAATCAGCACTTGAATCAATGAATTCTTCCAGAGTATGCCTATGATATTTTCTCGAAACATTGGTGACCTAATATTCTCCATACATCTGCTTGATCTAAGATATGTCAAGGAAGTTTTATTTTCATCATTCTTAAACCAATGATTCAAAGTATGGATGTCCTTCATGTCCAACGGAGAAGTGATCTAATCACTTCTATGTCCATCTCTAAGGACCGACTCCTGTAAGCAAATCCAAACATCCAACTCTTACTAGTTGAAGTTGACATCAAACTTTTATAAATAGTGTCCTTTGGAACCAATTGTTGTTCTCCAGAAATTGACAATGAAAATTTTAGAGGTATGTTTTCTTAATTATTATGAACAGATCTTGAGTAGATTATTTGATCAATTGTTGGTAGCTTGTTTGCTTACTTGAAGTTCCAGCCAAGCCTACCTCTAGATTGATGAAGTTTCCATGTCTCCTAAAGATTTTTTATTGAGTATGAGAAGTAGAATTTAAATCTATACTTAGTGGCATTCTCTTCAAAACAGTCACTGAATTCTTGTAATATAAGAGAATTCCAATATTAAATAATGTCATCATTTTTTATCAAAATTCCTACTTCATCAAGTATGCATCTTGGAGTTGGATCAACTGTTGGTAGCTTATTCGCTTAATTGAAGTCCCAGCCAAGCCTACCTCTAGATTGATGAAGCTGCCATGTCTCCTAAATATTTTTTATTAAGTATGAGAAGTAGAATTAAAATCTATACTCAGTGGCATTCACTTCAAAGAAGTTGTTGAATTCTTGTAATATAAGAGCAGTCCAACAGTAAAGAATGTCATCATTTGTTATCAAAATTCCTACTTCATCAAGTATGAATCTCAACAGGAGTAGGCTTAGGAAGAGTTTTTCTTCATCCTATAGTAGGGTTTCATAATCATCAGCTGCTTAAAAGGCAAAGTAAAGGTTTCTTCATTAGCAAATCAAGGTTCAACATTTCATATCAGTCTTAAAATTACTCATCTCCAGCATATCAAATTGAATAGAGATGAGAATGACATTAATCCTCTTTCAGTTTTGAGAAAAAAAAATGACTTCTATACAGTAATCTTGAAGCCATGTAGTAGCATATTTGAAAGAAACAGTCATGGAGATGTACAAAATTGTGGACATCTTAAGATTGTTTATGATGATACCTCCTTTATATCTGAGATATCTTCTCTTGCACACCGTACATGAGAATTTTGTTTGGACCCTCCATTGGCTTATAAAATTAGTCAAATTGTATTGCACTGTGTATAGCTACAGTAAGTTTTTCATTTTCTCAACCAATGGAAAGTATCAAAATCTTGAGGGCAGAAGTCAATTTATTTTCTCAACAGTTTAAGGTGCATGGTCAAGGCATTTCATTACCACATTATTTTTCTAGTACACCAGCAGTTATATATATATATTCCAAGAATATTGATGACTTCATGAAACTGGCCTATGATAACATGTTTTGGAGTTTAAATTTGTGGGTGTAAATTGGCTCATCTTGATTTAATCTATGCATTACTTGGGCTCTCTCTGGTCTATCTAGAGAGTGGCAAAAGATGTTAAGAATAGTGTGTTGACCACGCTGTGTAGCCATGAGGGTTTGGAAGGTAGCTGGAAAGATAATATTACATTTTCTTCTTTGTGTGTTTATCCGTCATTTTCTGAGCAAAAGAATTGACCCTTTGAGACATATATTTTAAGATAAACTCTGGCGAATTTCTGAAGGATTTGGTGACAAAAATTGAAGAGGTGTTTCATTTGTTTTAATTTTTCTGTCGTTATCCATTTTTTCTGAGCTCCTTTTAGAGAAATTTTAGTGTTAGCCTCCTTTGAAATTTTCCAAATTCATTTGGGTCTATTTGTAAATTTCAAGTTATTTCCATCTTGGACGCAAGCCCTTAGGGCATCAATCCGTTTCTTGGTGGTCTTGTTCCCTGCAAGCCTGAATAATTCGGTCACAAAGCAATATTTCTGAAGAATTTAAGGTTTCAGACCAAGGGGATCTAAGCCCATTCTTGGATTAAAATTTTCTGGGAAAGTGATTTAAGGGTAGCCGCAAAGATTATGTGCTTTAGAGGGTTTCTGGCTTCACCATCATCTTGTTGTCATATATTCTTTTTTATTTTCTTTTTTTGATTTCTGAAGAGGATTTTTGCAAGGGTATCATCATAAAAAATAAAAATTTCTGATGTGTTTTGTTACCAAATTATCGGTTGGCCGTGAGCCATTTTTTATTTGTACAAAAGTGCTTTTAAAGACTATATTTATGTTTTGTATAGGTTCAATACACTGTTGGGTTGGGCATAAAGCTTGTTTCTTTCACTTGCAGTAGGGGGTCTCTAAAGCCTGAAGTTTTTCTTTTAGTCATTTACACAAGCTTCTGAGAATACAAGCCATGGAACATAACTATTTCCCCTTTAAATTTAACCAAAACTTAATCAAGATTTGAATTAAATTCTAAAGCTTACCTTGGAGTTCTATCATTGGTTTGAAAAGGAAATTTTAAACTTTTATCTCTGTTTCCACATCATTTTATAGGTTTTTTTTTAACTCTTGTTTTGTGCTTTCCAGTGGACTGATATAAACTGATTGGTAATATTTTGTAAACAACAAGTTCATTTTGGAGCCTAAAATAGTTAAAATTTATTGCACATTATTCACAAGAAGTTTGGCAAGCATTCTAACTTTGAATGGCCTCCTTCTCTCTATTTAAAATCATATTTTCTTATCCATCATTCATGGAAATGAAAGAAAATGTTTTCTTACCATTGTCCCAAACATTTACTTCAATATTCAACTCTATAAATGAATGTTTTCTCTATGAAAAGTTGAATCGTTTCATAGATGCCTTTAAAAATACATAACTGGCATGTTAAATAAGATATTAAGAGAGTGGCTACAAGCATTTTCCTCAAAAAAATAACCAATATCACCTTAGTCATTGAGTTTGTATTGAAAAACCTGAGATCTCTAGGGATTGCTTGTCAGCAATGTCCTTGTCAGCCTCACAATGAGACATGTCCACTTCAGGAAATGAAAGTAAGTGAATGGAATGGCGACCATCTGATACCTAGAGCTTTTGCGATGCTGAAATAGTTTCATCAGAATATAAGTGATGGTACTAGTATGTTATCACTAGATTTGATGGAAAGGGTAATAGTAGTAGCACTTACTAAATGATGACACCTCTGGAAAAATTGCAAGCATATTAACTTTCATGGGGCACTTCAAATGTCTCAAACAACTATCTACAAAAAATCACGATATTTTTGTTTTTGACCCTCCCCAGTAGATATCAGATTGTGCAAGCTCAGAATATGCATGTCTCCCATTGAATCCAATACCAAAAACCTCATTTGGCTTAGAGTATGTATGGAGACTGCCCTAAACGGCTTCCTTAATTGTTGGGATGACATGTCACCTTCCCTATTTTCATCCTTCAAAGGCACAGAAAAAGAACTTCCGTTTCCCAATGTATCCCTCACTTTTAAGGAGGATCTACTATTAGTGGCAAAGAGGAGACGAAAGAATAAATAGTCCCTTCTATGGGCTGGTTGCTTCGCATAACTGATGAAAAATTACTAAATGAGGAAGCTAAAGCATAACTTGAAACTAAAAGAGGATGAAGTGGTCTAGATAATGATGATGATGCCGAGGAGGATGAGAATGACATATATGATAGTTGTGAAAGCTACTGTTGAGCATACCACTCATCTAAGGAAATACTACCTTGACATATTGGTAATTTCTCCTTTTAGATGCAAGAAACTTTGCTTCACACTCATGCAAAGAACTATTCACGAGGTTTCCTGCCCAAAAAAATCATATATCAGAACTATTTACTCACAATACAGCTATTCCCAACACTGAACTGTCAGCTGATATGAAAGAAATCAATGAAGTCGTATTGCCTTTGGGATTTAAGGAATGCAAATAGAAAGAGAGACATTTAAATGCCCATGATACTGCATCATCAAAAACCTTAAGGTAAGCCCAAAATTGTACAAAACATACAGGAAATATTTATTGTAACTCTTATTTTGGTTAATATTTATAACAATATAGTGATTAGGGATCAAGTAAATCATATACTAATCTAACAAAAAGAAATTACAGTGTAGTGCTTAGGGATTAAGTAATTCATGCACTAATTAAATAAAAATATTTTACATGGTTTGCCACAAAATCACAATAGCTAGGAATATTGTGTGGAATTACACGATTGCATAGTTCTTTGAGGATGGGTTGACGTTGATAGAATATCCTATCTATAAGGTAACTTTAACATATTAGGGCGCTTTCACTGTGATTTTAATGTGTTTTTAGCCCCCGATTTTGCTCTCTTTAAGGTCTTGGAAAATTTGATCTAGTGGATTGGAGGGCTTGTGCATTCAATGACAGAATTTCTGTATTTTTTTATAGAACTTCTGCAGTTCCGTAGGAAAACATGGTTGAACATGTAGTTGGGGATATCTTCATATTATTATTATTATTTTTTTATATTCTTGAGCTAGGTTAGCACTAGGCAGTAGAATTCTTTTTTTATTATGAAGTAAAATTTCGTGAATATCTTTTCCTATACTTGATTTATATGTCATGGTTTCTATAGGTTTTTCTCAATGGATAGGAAAATGTGGTTGTGAGTTCAATCCCAAAAGAATTATCTACCAAGTTGGATCCCCACTACCTTGAATCATGAATGTGTTCGTAAGATCAATCCTTTTTTTTTCCATCAATGCCAAGTGCAGAATGTGTTGTCAAGCTCTATCCCTTCCATCCTTGCCACTGTGCATGAAGTAAAACCCGAATGCCAAGTACTGGAGAGGCCTGATCACACTCCACATAGTAGAAACCTAGTAACTTTTAAAAAGGGAAAGAATGTAATACTGTTACCTTAAAAATGAGGATTTTCCAAACTCACTTAAATTCCAAGGAAAATGACTAATATTTTGAGCAAAACACAACAGAAAGGAAATTTCTGAAAAAATGAACCAAATGCATCATGAAAAAAAACAAAATATAAAGGGAATGTCTCACAACATGAAAAAAATACAACAGGAAGGAGCGAAAAATGACATAATGCATATCATCTCATTCATTTGAGGAAATAGAGTATTTTGATTAATGCAAGATTTTAGCTTTCAATTTAGTAATTGGCATGGATCCCAAGGATTTTGAAGATGCCCGATAATAAATAGAAGCTGGTTGGGCATATAAAGACTACCAAGAAATCTTCAAGGCTTTTTGGAGATGCCAGACAAGAGATAGAAGATGGCCAAACCCTAACCCCATCATCCTTCCCAATCGTATGTTTTTGGAGATGCCAAAAAAGAAATAGAAACTAGCCAAACCCTGACCCCATTGTCCTACCCCAACAACATATGTTGAAGTGGCTAAACCCTGACCACGTTGTCCTACCTCAACAACATATGTTGAAGTGAAAGCCAAATTAACTAAATGAAAACATTACAATCAACGACACAACACTTAATCAAACTAACACATACCAGATTCCTAGGAAAAAAACCCTCGCCCTTCAATTTCGAAGTCCCTTGCTTGTCCTTGAGCTTGGCAACCATAACCCATATTTTCCCTTCAGAAGCTGAGACGCCGCGATATTCACCGAAAATCCGTGTACCAATTCCATAATCCGAGGTTTTATCAAACCCACAGAGCCTTTCGAAGCCCTCACCTCGATACCCACACAGCTAAAACCCAAACTCGAACTTTGATTTGAAGTGGAGCTCTGTCACACCAATCAAGCTTTCAGAACTGTGCGGGATCCAGCACGATTGGGCATTGCGGATATAAAAACGACGGCTCCCGCGGATTTTTTGGCCTGTTGACCAACCGGGGCTTTATGAGGCACATAAAACACATCTTTGATGTGGGACTCTATATTTGGGTTGTTGTAGAAGATAGAGACTTCAACAAATACAGAAGGTGATGAATCTGAAAGCATCAAGGCCAGGGATTTTGAGTTAGGATCTAACCACACCTTCACCTGTGATGGGTGGGTTGCCTCAGTTAGGGTCATCTTGCTCGCCCGCATAGCATCCCTGCAATCTATTCCCCTACTCTTGCAAGTTCGCTATTGCCCTACTCTTGCAAGTTCGAGGACCATCAGTTCGAGGGCTTCTTACTGATCTTCCCGATTTTTTAAATATGTATTCGCGTTATTTTTTTGGGTATTTTTCCTCTTCTTTCATTGAAATATAGAACACGGACATTCTGGTTGGACATCACACAACAATCGATCGCAGCGTGAAGGTTGTATGGCATTTGATCTCGAGCGCTTATCACGACTCACAGCCGGAGAGTTTAGAACACAAATAGAATAAGCGCACGGCAGAGTTTAAACGACTTACAAGCTCATATAACACAAACAGAATTTGATAAGGAGCTAAAAATGGTACCCAATTTAAATGGATTAGCTCGTGATTCCATTAGCAAACCCGCAATTGGAAAATTCGTTAGAAGCGTATTTTGGAAATTGATGAATGAAATTAGTGAATCATGTATTGTATATTTTAATTGATATTTATTTTGTATTTGCGTATTTTGAAAATGTATAGAAAGATGGTTGGAAAGTATATGATATTTTGTAAATGTGTAGAAATGATTGTTGAAAGTATATGAGTAGGATTTTGACAAATATTAAAACATTACAATTAATTAATTTGCCATTTTTACAATAATAAAAGGGATATCAAAATATTTAAAAAAAAAATTAGTGTTGGTAATTTTAGTTGTTATAATTTATCAAGTTATTCAAATTATAAATTATTTTAATTTTATTATAAAAATAAAAATAAAATTATTAAAACAATTATTTATTTATTTTGTTTTTTAATTTTATATTTTAAAATTAATGTCATAATAAATTTTGTATTCAATATTACAAAATAAATTATAATATATGTCGATATGGTATTTTTCAAAAATGAAAGTTCTCTTAGTTTATTTCAACAAACATTTTTAGGATGGCCTTAACGTTAACTATATTTTTCCCTAAGTTATCTAAGCACTTCATTGAAAAATAAAAAATGTATCATTGCATGGCTTGGCTCGTGCACAAACAAAGACAACAAAAATTTCAACTATTTACTTCCAAAATAAATTTCTTATTGTTTTAAAATTTATAAACATGCTAAATAATGTGATTAGTTGGAAGTTTTATCCCTGGCTAGGATGAAGTTATTGTTCTCTACTCCATAATTTTTTGTAAATTAAATTACTTCATATTCATATCAAAATAAGAGATTTACAATAGGAGATTTACATTGGTATATTAAACATAAAATTTATATACTTCTAAAAGCACTAACTTCTCCAATGATCACAAGATCGCACAACCACAAAAACACTATTACAATAATAACAGAGTCTCATTTCAACAACAAATAAATAAGAGATTTACAATAGGAGATTTACATTGATAGATTAAACATAAAATTTATATACTCCTAAAAGCACTAACTTCTCCAATGATCACAAAATCGCAGAACCACAAAAACACTATTACAATAATAACAGAGTCTCATTTCAACAACAACTAAATATTTGCATCAAGAGTTTAGGCCCCTCATAAAATGAGACAATTCTAGACAAATAGTGCACATAAACTAAAAATGAATGTGATTCAATGATAGTTGCCTTGAAAACGAGAAGAAAATAGAGCTCTAAACCTAGAAAAGAGTGTCATTTAACAGAGGGAAATATTAGTAAATCATAGTCTTCCTGAGGTTCCTCTACAAAAAACCACATCTTCCATCTAGCATGAAAAGGGTAACCACTTTCTCAGATGCAAACATACTCATCCATCCCAAAACAAGCCAAGTTGAAAGAATATGTTAAAACAATCTTCAATTGCCAAAATTCAAGTTGCAGGTGCCCATAAAATGAGAGGAAACAAAGTATACTTTGATGCTAGTACCAAATCCCAAGGATCATGAAAACATAAACATAAACCGCAAACAAAAGACCAAGTAAGCATAATATTGACAACAACAATGGGAATCCTCCACTTACAGAGCATGTACAACGAGACCAAACAAAGATCCACTCTAGATACTCTCTCCACCATCAACAAGACCATAAACATTCATACAATTTTGTACAGGTGACAATAAAACATAATTTCCATGCTTAAGGAAATAATAATAAGATTTTGTACATGATCAACTGGAGGATCATTAAGGTCTGTGGAGGCAGAGTCACTAGCCAGAAAATCTTCAACGTGGGTGAATTAGGAGTCCACCCTATTGAAACATTACCATAAGTTACGAGGCATTATTTTGACATCTGCAAGGGAAAAAATAGATTATAGGTCTCAAGTTGTTTATCCTGAAGTACTAGAGAAACAAAGTAGCGAGTTGTTGGTGTAAGGCTAGCGAATTTTGATAGAAAATTTGTTTCTTCTGAGGTTTTCTAGGGTCTTGTATCCATTTCAAATCCTCGCCCATCACCTCAAAATATGAGTGATAAGGGAGACCCTCAACCTCTTTACTTTCCAACAATAAAATCTCTTTTCGAACTTCCAAAGGACCAACATCGAAGAAGGTGGCCATTAATTCAATAACAAGCTAGAAGATAAATAGAGATCGATACTGGTTAGAATTGATTCCATTTAATGATAACTACAAACCCCTATCCATTGAATCAATGTGTATAATATAGTGGTGGATAGGGGGTAATTTCATCTATATATCTCTACAAATGTATTATGACATCATTCTTGTCATGGATCAAAGTCTTCACCTTTGATTCTTCAAGGAGGGCTGGGTTGTCGAAAGAAAACGAAATATTAGAGACCCCGAGGATGTATAATACCCTAATATAAAACATTATTTTAAGCTCAATGCTTCAAAGCACGAGACTTTCACTAAGGATTGATGGGGATTTTAACAGCCAATAGAAATGTTTCAAATAGAATAGGCAGAGGTGCATGCCATACCTCTTTCAATCGAGTGGCATCTAGGGTGTTGAAGATCCTTATAAGATTCCTCTTTGTAATAATAGTCACAAGGAGACTTCCATCAAGGTGAGTGAAAAATAGGTGATGCGAGAGTCATGGACAGTTATGAATCTAGTTCTCTTGAGACCATAGTGCTCAACTCTCATATGCCCACGTTGCAAGCCTGATCAGGCCAACACAAAGCAGGCCAATATGTAGAGCAATGAGGATTAATCACTCGCAGTCTCTGGGGTAGACAATGAATTTGGATCTGGATCGAGAGATGGGTCAAGCAAGCTAGGGCGGTGGAAAACTTGCATTTTCACCTTCCATACAAAAGAAAAAGAAAACGAACATGAAAACGAAAACAACCCAACCCAACCAAAACAAACACGAGATATTTTATCTTTGGTATTTTCCTCATATTCACTTGCATGAGGGATAGCAATTTCTTGTATCTTTTTCCCATTAAAATAACACTATTTTCATTGTTGACTTATATGGAAGGTCAATTGGTGAATCTTTGTATTGGCTTGGTATGTTATTTCTTGTGTTTGTTATTGTTTGGAAGGAGTTACGTTAGCATTATCGATATTTAACCAAATTAATAATTGGCATGATAAAACCCATGAATAATTATATTATAATAAATAAAATTTATAAGTCCCTTACTATTTGAGGATTTTTATTCCATGTATGCAGCTTATGTGTTTTTTTAGTTCTCCAACCATGGAGTGTAAGCTCCAATGCTTGGGGTGACCTAGAATGGATTGAATGATATTGAATAACTAAGGGAATAAGGTGTCATAGAGTAATCACATGCATTACAGAGGGGAAAATAGGATTTTAATCAAAATGCAGTAATTAAGAAGTGGTGGATGATAGAACGAAGGGGGTTCATCACAATACTTTTGTAATGAAAATGAGCATTAGTGAGGATGGAAACGTAGAGGCACAAGTGAAGGAGTTCAAAAGGTTTCAAAGGTGTCAAGAGAATGCCAAAAATTTGTTCAAATAGGGGTATTTAATAATTGGAAAGAGCTTGGAGAGAAGAATAGGTGGGGAGAATATTTCAAGAAATTTGGAAGAGAAAAAAAAAGTGATGGCACAAGGAGGTGAGCATGTTCAGTTAGTTGGATCATGATTGTCTAAAAGGAAGCCTTGGTTTGTAAGGTATTGATTAGCCTATGGAGAGAGATATCATCACAAAGAAAGAAGAGGAAGAAACACTTAATAATGTGTTCTAATTGTTTGAGCGAGGGGAAGGTCAAGTAGTTGACATGATATAGCCTAAGAAAAGTGGATCCAATCCAAATCAGCTAGCTTATGAATTTTAAAAGCCTAGATGTAATCTCAACTTTTTATTCTACTTTTGACTTGAAAGCACCTTTTCTTAGTAGTTTGGGATATAGTATTAGTGAAAACAAAATGAAGGTGGGAATACAAGTAGAAGTGGCATATGTTATGTTTGAATTTTAGTTCAAGTGGGGGAGTAGGCCTAATTATTCAAACATGTCCATAAGGTTTTATCTTGGTGAACAACCCAACGAACGATATGGTTATAGTAGTTCCAAGAAATTTATGAATGGTGATGGTGATGAAAAAGTGCATTTATTCTTATGTGGATTCATTTGGAGGGTGAAAAGGATTGTAGTGCCATTTTATAAGTTGATAAAGTTCCTAACCACATTGTGGGGGAAGCTTCTCTAATGGTGCATGAAGTTCATATAGATTTATCCCTAGGGTGTATCTAAGGCCTTGGACGAATTAAAGGTGATATTTATATCTAAGTTCTAGAGGCTAAACATTGAACAACAAAAAATCACTAAGCTAAAGGAAATTCATAAAATGGTTGGAGAAAGTTCTCAGGAGTATGATGAAAAATTACAAAACTTGATCAAAAAAATCTCTTATACTATCAATGAAACTCAATGCAAATAATGATCCATTCAAAGTATGTTTCTCTTTAATAGTGTACCATTAATGCAATATTCGTGGGCACATAGAGGGATGCCTTATCTTATGCCATGAGGACAGAATCTTGTAGGGTGAACATCCATTTTAGGATAGAATCTTGTAGGGTTAAGGTTCAAGTTTTAAGAGGATATGGGATTAGGGTTTATGGGTTTCAATGATTCAAAGTTAGGGTTAGGGGTTAAGGGTTAGTGGCTTGGGGTTTAAGGTTTCAAGGGGTTAATGTTTTATGAGTTACGAGTGTATGGGTTAAGGGATTGTGGTTCTGGGGTTAAAGGGATGTAGACTTTAGTAGTTATGGGTTAAGTTATTATGGGTTGTGATAATGTGTCCCCTAATCCCCTTATCACAACTATTGGAGGTTACCCTATCAATTTCTCTCATTTCCTTACTTGTAGGTCCCCTAGCCCTTGTGGCATAAGGCCCTAAGGCTCCTTCTCATTCTCTAATGTTAGTATTATAGATCTCAATATACCATGCGCTAACCTCTCACTTATACCAATCCATGATACCCTTATGTTCCCTTCCCCCATTCAATACACCAAAAGATCCCCCTCCCCCAAATTTCATGAGAATTGAACATTTGGAGGCGATAATTTAACAACAGCTTCTAAAATTTTTATTCTAATGAATTTTTTTTGGGGGGCGAGGGTTATCCATTAATGCGTCCAAAAGTTACATTGTCAGGACCTTTCAGGGTGATTCAAGGATTCTAAGTTGAGAACAACAAATACCATGAACGGACAAAGAATCCAATGAGTTGAAGAGCTAAAAAATATACCACCCATAATGAACCTTTTCATCCAAAGATTATTCCATGTTGGGCCGCAAAAAAAATCTTTAAATAGAAATTTCATGTAGCCTATTACTACAAAGGAAATTCAAACCACAACTTGTTGTTCCACTTCTAATTTTACCCAAAATTACCTCATATTTAAAGGTATCACCATATCTTATACCAAACAAAATTCAAAAAATCGATATCCTTTAGAGAAATAGGATCATAAAAAAAAAATGAACCATGCATATTAATGAAACATATTTTATATATTAATATTAGGATGAACCTATTTTTTTATTGGAAAAAGAGAAAATTTCATAGATACTGATGAATACTTATGCATAACCTTCATTCTAATGAGTGAATAGAAATGGCACTAGGAGAGATGATATTTTGCTTTTGGCAAAGATATTTGATCTCTTCTTCCAACACTAATATTTTTCTTGAATGTTGCTGAAAAAATGGAAATCCCCAATAGATATCGTTGCCTTCACAACTACTCCATTATACTGGTGTCTTGGGCATAAAATGAAACTCTTTTAGGCTAGATCTATTAGATGTCATTTCATTGAGCTATAGTGATAGGTGAGAGCTATGCATAACTCACTAAAGGTATATCAGTAGGCTATTAGTCTATTGCATATAGAATTGGAGTCGCTTTATTTGTAACTTAGCGAAATGGAAAAGATGTGGAGACAATCTTCATTCTTCTTCTTTCACTAGGCCATGTAAAATAAATGAAGAAAATAGTCTCAACCCCTTGGAGAAGGAAAGATGAGAAAAAAAATTAACATGAACAAACAAAGAATCCAATGATCTGAGTAGAGATGGGTCTCCCTTTGTAAACAAGCATCCATAGGCTTGTTAGAGTTAGTATGAATCTTTACTACAAGGTGAGTAGTCTTAATATCACCAACCACATCCAATATAAAGGTACCAACCCCTACAATAAAAATGATGTCTCCAAATAAGGTGTTGTCAAAACCCATAATATAATCTTATGAATCTATTATAATATGATTTGTAAAGTACGTTTCCATACATGTGTGAAAGAAACAATCCATTTGGTTAGCAAAAGGAAATTTTTTTAAAGACCTCAAGAAACCCCCTTGATGGAGACAAGAAGGGTTTGAAACCATAGAATACAAGTTGATATATGAACCCTAGTTCTGCAACCCTTAGCAGAAATGTTACTAGTTAATAGTCTACTCTCAGATGATATCCTAATATCTGATCAATCTTCGAGAACATTGTTGTTCCCTTCAATTGATAAAAAAATCACCAATCCTCGACAACGAATACTTATTATTAATGGTCACCTTGTTCAATTGCAAGTAATGAATGCACAACTTGAGAGTACAATCCTTCTTCTTCAAAAACAATACTAGTGTGCCCCATGGTGATACACTTTATATCCCTTGTCGAACATTTACTTCAACTACAACATTAGCTCTACCAACTGTGGAGTGCTCATCTTGTATGTTTTTTTGATGTTGGTGGTTCCCCTAGTACCAACTCAATAGAAAAATACACTTCCCTATGAGGTGAAAACTCTAAAAATATCTACATGAAATACATCCTAAAACTGTTGTAAAACCACATACTTGCTCAAGACATCTGCATCCTCAACTTCCTTATCTTTGTCACTAGAAATATGTACTGCAAATAACACACATGTTCCTATGACTACGCTTCATCTGCATAGTTATCACCATTCTAACTGATGTTTCCTTCTTCTTACCTTGCAAGACTCTTTATTTTCCATTGTCATCCAAGCACTCAATAGCTTTGTCATAGCAGTCCACTTTGGTCCTATGGATAAACAACCAGTCCATACCCAAAATCATGTTATACAAACTCAATGACAATACATTCAAATGTGTTGATGTAGACATACCATTCAACTCAAATGCATAAGCTCTTAGCCATTGATGAACTCACTTCTTTGTACATGTATCCAATTTCCCTAAACAAGACTCTGCATGCGCTTCTTTATTCAAACCACACTTATCCACGAGGTCAGGATTAACATAATTGTAATAAGATCCTGGGCCAATCAAAATAGAAACAACTTGATCACAAAGCTTACCATCCATCTTGATAATAGACACATTGTGATCTGCTTGTCGGTTATCCAATGTCATAGATCTGAGGAACACTTTTTCCAACATCCCCCACTACCTGTGCTTCCTGAGCACTGTAAATTTGCGGTCTACCACCTTGATGTTGTGTACAATCTCTCATGTGATGATCTTTTCCACAAGTTCAACATTGTATAGGCTTCCAACCTACACCCTTGTTCTACTCCTCAAACTAAAATCCCTACCCTTTGTTAAATGCATTGAACTTCTTGTGTGGCATTGCATTCTCTTTGTTACCTGTGTCCCGAGGACTTGCTCACTTCTTATCCCATTTCCCTTTATTCATTGCATTACCTTTCCAGTTTGGTTAGTCTCAGATCTATGCTTTGATTTCTCATAACAATGCTTTAGCTTTGAGATCGACTCCTCCAATGATCTAGGCTCATCAAACTCAATCTTGTATTTGAATGTTATTGATGACCCATTGATGAATTGTTGAATCTTGGCCTTCTCCTCCTTGAGGTAAGGCACATATCTCAACAACTCCAAAAATCTGCTAGTTTACACCTCATCGACAATAGAGTCCATATTTAGCTCATAAAACTATTTTTCCCGATCATCATAGTACATCTTCAATAGATACTGCTTCCAGAATAGTCTCTTGAATTCACTCCAAGTCAACTCCTAGGAATTCTAGAGCATTTGTCCAACCAAAGCTTCTAGGAACTAATAACTCAATCCACAACCAAAGTCATGAGAAAACTAACCAGAAAGAAAAAGTAAAACCCACAACACCATGGTTATCTAGGAAATAGCAAGGCTAGTCAAAACCACTTTGAATCCATGCAATCCCCCATGCCAATGAAAAATCATAACCAAATAACCACATGCATATGTCACACATGCAAAAGCTAGTAAGAGAACCATACATGAAACTTAGTCCGTACAAGAAAAACCCGTTATAGCTATTTATCTAGTTTTCCTCTTGCACTTTCCTGCTTTTATTTTTCCTTCTTGATCCAAATCCCAATTATGCCACACTCCTCCAAGAGTGCTCTAGAAAACTCAAAGTGTCTAAGAGTACGAGAGCTCCAAAACTGAACTAAAAAAAGTTTGGGCTAAAGCTACCAACTAATCCTCATAAGCCTTTTTATCAATGAGGCCTCTAATTTCTTCATTTTTCCATTATTTTCCTTCATTTTATTCCTCACATGCAACCTGTGACCTTTCACCTTTCTTTTCTCCTATTTTCCATTATTTTCATAAATAAAATGCCAATAAATTCCCCATACCTTTCCAAAGCCTTTTCCATTTCCTTTTCCAATTTCGATAACCATTAATAAATAGAAATGAACAACCACTAGCATTTTTTCACCCAACATTCATCTTGGAATACCTATCCCATGACCAAGGTCTTATTTTACCTTTATTAACTTTTACATGGATTTTTGACCATGGATGTTACAAATTGCTGCTACAGTGGTAGCTTCAACCTTCAATTATTCATTAAACATGGCACTTCCCATATTTCCACAATCAATCCTTGTTTCGAAAAAGACACCACAAATTTCATCAACATAATTTTCATCCACTTTGTGGTGATATATCTGAGCATGCATGTGCTCATTAACAATTTCAACTTCACCAACTTCATCATTTGTTATTGGATTCATGAGAGATGCACATTTAGCCCTACAAACCATTACTTCATATGAAAATTTGTCTTTGTTTTTATTAAACTTAAATGCTTCAAACTCTGATGCAAAGAGTTCATCATAAACTATAATCATACCAACTAGATCACACATGTTATTCACTCATTTATTGGAAGCTTCACCATCATCAACAAGGACTACTATTGGATTCACCAATTCACTACTCACTTTTCAATCACCATCCACATGTGTCTGATCAGAGTGGGATTCACCATCAACTTCATCATCCATGTTACCATGGGGTTCTCGAGCATTTATATGTTCTTACTCTACCTCAAAATAGGGGCTTCAACTTCTCACTCTAAAATATTTTATGTGTCTTGTTCATCCATATGCATGTTTGCATGATGAGTTTCAATTTTATAGTCTTTATGACCATCATCCACATTTGAGTGGGATTCTCTAAGCTATGTTTTCCTCCTGAAGTATTTCTCATTTAATCTTATAACTTTAGTTAAATTTCTATTGATTCTTCAACATATTGTAACATAATGTGTTTCTTTATGTCACTTTCATTTATACCAAATTCTACTTCTAGGGTCTTCCATGCTTCTTGGGAAGATGTAGCTTTTGCTACCTTGCACAAGGACTTCTCATCCAATGATTGTTTTATAAGATCCAATACTAAGGTATCACATACTTCATCATATGGGTTATTAGACTGATACTCAATCAACTCTTTACATCGAAAACAAGTTTTCATTTTGACAATTTCCAAAAATTAAAAATTTTACTAGTAAATTTTGGAAGTGTTATAATATTTATCCTGATCCATTCATCCTCAAATTTTTCTACTTCTTCTAATTTTCTTTCAGATGCCTCGACTGTGGAGAGAACCTCTATGAGTTCTTCAAAATATTTTGGCTCTTTCTCTCGATTTATTTTCTCGGTTTGCTTCATTCTTACTTTGTAACCCATGGTTGTAGTCTTTCTTTTGTCTTCTATATTCTTTCCTTATTGTGTTAGTCTTCTAGAAATTAACATCACATACACTTGATTATCTTTAAAAATAAACATTTTAACCTTCAATTTAATGGTGGCTCCCAATAACTACTAGCAAGTTTGCAAAGCTCTTCTATGAATATTCTTATGGAGGCTCATGGCTACAACTTACGGTGGAGACTCCTTATTTGGTCAGTGGTGGTGGTTATTTTCTCTTGATATGGTGGTGGATCTATAGGCTACTCACGCTAATATTTTAGTAGTTGGGTTTAAAAATTCTCAACGACCTCTAGTTTCTACTTATGGACCAATGGATGCAAACTTCGATTTGTAGACTACTCACAACAGCCAAGGCTCTTAGTCGAAGTAGCTCATGACATTCTTAACTTGTTTGGTTCTTTGAAACCTTGCTAAACATTGCTCTGATACCAGTTTTTATTGATGCAGGAGCATCGGCATTAGCCAACAATGTGGAGGATTGTTCACATGTTGTGGCTAATCACAGTAAAATTCATTGACTGTTTGGTTAAATTCAGGTTTACCAAGAGGAGTAGACTTTCATGAATAGTTTTTTGTTATTGTAATAAATGAGACTGTTGTATTTAGATTAGAGATGAGATTGTTAAACAGATATGATCGAGAGTGATAAGATAGGAGATTGTTGTTAAGATCTTTTAGTAAAAGTAGGGAATTTTTGTTAGCTATTATTAGAAAATAAGCTAATTATAAAAATAGTGATTTTGTGTGGAACGAGGGTGAGAGTGTGGTTTGTAGTGTGGAGTGAAAGCTTAGAATGGAGTGAAGATTTCGTTTTGTAACAGAGATTTTCTTTGGTAAACTCGCCAAGGGCGAACTCTGTTTTCTTGTATTATGAATAAAATCGATGTTATATCCATCGCCGTATTGCGAGTATAAATGTTTGATTCAGTTTTTTTCTTTTGAAGTCGTTGAAGTAGATTGATCTGCGATTTATTTTAATTGCAAAGATTGCTGTGTTGAAACAAACCTGAAATAGTTGAGTCTGCTTGTATGAAAGTCATTTACACAGAAAATCTATGAAAAAAAACCCTTTTCAGAACTTTGGAACAGATTTATAATATATTTTGATTATTTTATGATCCATCGGGTCCCGTAAGACCATCGCATTGGATTAGGAAGGAGTTCATTAATCGCATTGAAAAATAATAGACGGATGTGTGCAGTTATAGAACAGTTTAAAAGGAGATCGCGTCCGGATATCGCATCGCGGATTTGAAGAATCAGAGAGAAAAGAGAAGAGTGCGATTTGCGATCTGCGACGTCCATCGCATCGCAACTTTGGAAAAGTGCGATCTGTGAAGTCAACAGTTGAAATTGCGATCTGCGACATCCATCGCATCGCAACTTTGGAAAGTGCGATTTGCGATCAACAGTTAAAAGGGCTTGGCCATTTGTGATTTGTGAGTATGTTTAAAGTTACGGCAATATATATATATATATATATATATATATATATATATATATATATATATATATATATATATGTTATAGAATTGCATAATCTTTGATTGCGATAAGGGCAGTTATATCGCATCGGAACCATTTTATAAAGCATTCAAAGACTTAATAAAAGGTTTAGATCAGATTGGCATTTTAGTTGGAAGACTTCGGTTCCGATAGAAACAAGGAACGCTTGTGGGTTTAATAAGTTCCGGTTTGGAATTAAATTTAATTCTAGTGCTGCTGCTGCATCATCAATTTGTGGTATCGGAGAAAAAGACAGGTGTTTGCAGTAAAAATGCCGCCAAGAAGAGGAATTGGTTGAGGGAGACCAGAACCAAATGTAGTTTTGATAGAAGAAGTACAGAGATTGCGTACACGAATGGAGACAATAGAGACAACCTAGAGAAGAGCGCCTGATGAGGGAGCTGAAAGTTCTTCAGAAGAATCTGATGAAGAAGCGGAGGCGGAAGAAGAAAATGAAAATTCCAAATTCGTCAAGATGTTGGCAAAAGTTGGAAGTAAACCTAAGATGGAGATTCCTATGTATGAAGGGAGTTTGAATGCGGAGGAGCTCATGGATTGGATCAGATCCATAGATCAGTACTTCGACTATGAAGAGGTTGAGGAAAATAAGAAGGTGAATTTTGCTGTCACTAGATTAAAGGGTCATGCAGCCATCTGGTGGGACGAGGTACAGACATCAAGAACGAGAACAGGGAAATATAAGATCAAGCAGTGGGACAAAATGGTAAGTAAACTGAAAGCCAAGTTTTTTCCTAAAGACTATCATTTGAATCTTTTTAAACAGATGCAAAACCTGAAGTAGAAAGGAATGTCTGTTAAAGAGTATATAGAAGAATTCTACAGGTTAAGTATCAGAACAGGACATATAGAAGATGATTTGGAGAAAGTGGCTAGATATGTTAATGGGCTAAGGTATGAAATACAAGATGAAATTAGCCTGATAAGTTTGAAAACTGTTGAGGATGCCTATCAAGCAAGCCTGAAAGAAGAGGAGAAAATATTAAGGAAACAGAGTCAAAGGAACAGAGGAAAGAGTTCAACAAGAGGAAGAGGATCTGGCAGATCTAGAGGAACACAGCATTAGCATGAAACAGGAAGTTCAAGTGGCAGATCACTAAAGATGGGTGAATCTAGTAGAGGAAGATTCGTGCCTAGAGGAAGAGGGCGAGGCAGAGATGTTAGGTGTTATACTTGTGGAGAATGGGGACATATGTCGCGGGAATGTCCTCATAATAAGTCGGCAAGCCAGAGGGGTGAAAATGTGGTTGAGGCAGAGTCAGAACCACCTCGAATTGTAGAGAAGGAAGAACCACCTGAAGAAGGTGAATCACTGCTGCTTAGAAGAACTTTGCTGAGATCAGAAAAGGAGATTGGAGAACCTACGCAAAGAAAGAACTTGTTCAAGACTACATGCAAATCAAAGGGTAAGTGTTGTAAGGTTATAATTGATAGTGGGAGTACTGACAATCTTGTGTATACAGAGATGGTGGAAAAGCTTGGGTTAACAAGGAAAGCTCATCCTGCACCTTACAAAGTATCTTGGCTTCAGAAGGGTCATCAAGTTATCGTGACAGAGCAGTGTAATGTGGAAATGCAGATCGGCACATACAGAGATGTGATTTTATGTGACATAATGCCCATGGACGTATGTCACGTGTTATTGGGGAGACCATGGAAATTTGACCGGAAGGCGATTCATGATGGGAGAAGGAATACATATACCATAGAGAAGGATGGAATTAAACATACGTTGCTGCCAGTGAAGAATGATGCTGATAAAGAACTGTCTGAAAATAGTATTATGTTGATGAGTGGCAAAGAACTGCTACAGGAGGTTGAAAAAAGCGAGGAGCTGCATTTCGCTATTGTGGGGAGGCCGAAGGTAATTTTAACCTTCACGAATTTAAATGATTTGGCTGAAGAAATTCAATCTCTGTTAAATAATTACATGGACATCATTGTGGAAGAATTGCCGAATGAATTACCATCGATTAGAAGTATAAGTCACCATATCAACTTAATACCAGGAGCAAGTCTACCTAATAAAGCTGCATATAGATTAACTCCTCAGGAAAACGCAGAGGTTGCAAGACAAGTTCAGGAGCTGATGGACAAGGGGCTGATTTGAGAAAGTTTGAGTCCGTGTGCTGTGCCAACGGTGCTTAGTCCAAAAAAAGGAGGAGAATGGTGCATGTGCACCGATTCCAGAGCTATCAATAAGATAATTGTGAGGTAAACATTTCCTTTGCCCAGAATGGATGAATTAATGGACTTTTTAAGTGGATCCAGGTATTTTACAAAGATAGATTTAAAAAGCGGATATCATCAGATCAGAATTTGGGAAGGCGAAGAATGGAAAACGGCGTTCAAAACAAATAGTGGACTGTATGAGTGGTTAGTGATGCCTTTTGGACTCACTAATGCGCCCAGTACATTCATGAGATTAATGAACGAGGTCTTGAAGGAGTATACAGGTAAATTTGTTGTTGTTTACCTTGATGATATTCTGGTTTTTAGCAAAAGTAAAGAGGAGCATTTGGAACACTTGAAGTTAGTCTTGAAAACTCTGCAGAAGGAAAAACTATTAATCAATTTGAAGAAATGTAGTTTCATGAAAGAAGAGATGGTATATTTGGGATTTGTGATTTCCAGAGGAGGTTTAAAAATGGATCCGGAGAAGGTATTAGCAATCAGAAACTGGCCTACTCCCAGAAGTGTATTCGAGGTAAGGAGTTTCCATGGACTTGCTAGTTTTTACAGGAAATTTATAAAAGGATTCAGTCAAATTTCTGCACCAATCCTTGAGACAATCAAGGAGGTCAGTCAGCCATTTCTATGGACAGAGACATCTGATAATAGTTTTAATCTGTTGAAAAAGAAGATAACAAAAAAGCCAATTCTAGCATTCCCTAATTTTGAGAAAGTCTTTAAAGTGGAAACCGATGCAAGTGGAGAAGCAGTTGGTGCAGTGCTGAGTCAAGATCAAAGACCGATAGTGTATTTCAGTGAGAAATTAAATGATGCGAAGAAAAAATATTCTTCCTATGATAAAGAATTTTACGCTATTGTGCAGGCATTGAAAAAATGGAGGCATTACTTGCTGCCAAAGGAGTTTATCTTATATTCAGACAACCATGCTTTGCAGTTTATTAATAATCAGCCAAATTTAAATCAGAAGCATGCTAAATGGATGGAATTTCTGCAAAGTTTCACTTTTGTAATAAAGCATAAAAGTGGTAAATCAAATAAAGTGGCAGATGCATTGAGCAGGGTAAGTTTTCTTTTGCAAGAATTTAAAGTGGGTGTTGTAGGTTTTGATGAAATGATAGAAATGTACAAGGATGATGAAGATTTTAAAGACATCTACACAACAGTTCAGAATCCAGTGAATCATAACCGAAGTGAATGGATGGACTACCTTATTCAAGGAGGCCTGCTATTTAAAGCCAACAAATTATGCATTCCTAAATGTTCCATGAGAGAGAATATAATTAAAGAAAAGCACAGTGGAGGATTGTCTGGTCATTTTGGACAAGATAAAACCTTTGCTTAGGTGAATGCTTTTTATTATTGGTCTAAAATGCAGACTGATGTTAAAAATTTTGTTGAGAAATGCAGTGTATGTCAATATGCCAAAGGAAAGAGTTAGAATACTGGTCTATATCAACCATTTCCCATATCAGATCGACCATGGGATGCAGTAAGTATGGACTTTGTTCTGGGTTTACCCAAAACTCAGAGAAGAAATGATTCTATTTATGTTGTTGTAGACAGATTTTCAAAAATGGCCCAGTTTATTGCTTGTAAAATGACTAATGATGCAACACACATAGCAAATTTATTCTTTTTAGAGATTGTAAGATTGCATGGGTTACCTGTAAGAATTGTATCAGATCGAGATACTAAATTTGTAGGGCATTTTTGGAGGACACTTTGGAAGAAACTGGGAACTAAACTCAGTTTTAGTTCAGCCTACCATCCTTAGACGGATGGACAAACTGAAGTTGTGAACAGAAGCTTGGGGAATATATTAAGAAGTTTGGTACATCAAAATCCCAAACAGTGGGATTTGGCATTAGCTCAAGCTGAATTTGCTTAAAATGATACACCAAACCGAAGCACTAGAATGATTCCATTTCAGATTGTCTTTGGAATGCATCCGAGAGGAGTATATGAACTAAGAGACTTGGGAAAACAGGAATCCAGGAGTGCAAGTGCTGAAGATTTTGCTGAACAAATGCAGAAGCTACAGGAAGAGGTTAAAGGTAAACTACAGGAAAGAAGCAAGAAATACAAGAAAAGAGCAGATCTGAAAAGGAGAGAAAAGGAGTTTCAGGTAGGAGATTTGGTCATGGCATATTTGAGGAAAGAGAGATTTCCTACAAAGAATTATAATAAGATGAAATTGAAGAAGATAGGACCCTGTAAAATCAAAAGGAAATTTTCAGCCAATGCATATGAAATTGAGTTGCCGGAAGGAATCGAAATATCCCCCATTTTTACTGTTGCAGACTTATATCCATTTAGAGAGGCAGAAACAGAGTTGCAGACTGAAACTACAGGTGATGAAGTTCAAACTGTCGATTGGTAGGAACAGGTACCAAAAACATCCAAGAAAGAAATTGAAGCTATCTTGGATCAAAGAATATCCAAGAAAACTCGAGGGCAGACATATTTCCAGTATCTTGTCAAGTGGAAGGAGCAGCCAATGGAAGATTCCAGTTGGTTGACAGCATCTGAATTGCAGAGATACGAAATAAATCCTGAAAATTTGAAGAACAAATCTTTTCTTCCCCGGGAGTCTGATGCAGGAGCATCGGCATTAGCTAGCAATGTGGAGGATTGTTCACATGTTGTGGCTAATCACAATAAAATTCATTGGTTGTTTGGTTAAATTCAAGTTTACCGAGAGGAGTAGACTTCATGAATAGTTTGTTGTTATTGTAATAAATGAGACTGTTGTATTTAGATTAGAGATGAGATTGTTAAACATATATGATCGAGAGTGATAAGATAGGAGATTGTTGTTAAGATCTTTCAGTAAAAGTAGGGAATTTATGTTAGCTATTATTAGAAAATAAGCTAATTATAAAAAGAGTGATTTTGTGTGGAACGAGGGTGAGAGTGTGGTTTGTAGTGTGGAGTGAAAGCTTAGAATGGAGTGAAGATTGCATTTTGTAACAGAGATTTTCTTTGGTAAACTCGCCAAGGGTGAACTCTGTTTTCTTGTATTATGAATAAAATCGATGTTATATCCATCGCCGTATTGTGAGTATAAATGTTTGATTCAGTTGTTTTCTTTTGAAGTCGTTGAAGTAGATTGATCTGCGTTTTATTTTAATTGCAAAGATTGCTGTGTTGAAACAAACCTGAAATAGTTGAGTCTGCGCGTATGAAAGTCATTTACACAGAAAATCTATGAAAAAAAACCCTTTTCATAACTTTGGAATGGATTTATAATATATTTTGATTATTTTATGATCCATCGGGTCCGGTAAGACCATCGCATTGGATTAGGAAGGAGTTCATTAATCGCATTGAAAAATAATAGACGGATGTGTGCAGTTATAGAACAGTTTAAAAGGAGATCGCGTCTGGATATCGCATCGCGTATTTGAAGAATTAGAGAGAAAAGAGAAGAGTGCGATTTGTGATCTGCGACATCCATCGCATCGCAACTTTGGAAAAGTGCGATCTGTGAAGTCAACAGTTGAAATTGTGATTTGCGACATCCATCGCATCACAACTTTGGAAAGTGCAATTTGCGATCAACAGTTAAAAGGGCTTGGCCATTTGTGATTTGTGAGTATGTTTAAAGTTATGGAAATAAATATATATATATATATATATATATATATATATAGAATTGCATAATCTTTGATTGCGATAAGGGCAGTTATATCGCATCAGAACCATTTTATAAAGCATTCAAAGACTTAATAAAAGGTTTAGATCAGATTGGCATTTTAGTTGAAAGACTTCGGTTCCGATAGAAACAAGGAATGCTTGTGGGTTTAATAAGTTCCAGTTTGGAATTAAATTTAATTCTAGTGCTGCTGCTGCGTCATCAGTTATTTAGATGTAAAGATAAATAGGAAAACACAAGACAAATAAGTACACAAACTTCTTCTTGAATAAATAAGTTCTATTCATTAATTATTCTCTCATATACATCCATCGATTTGTTTTTATTCTGTCTTCTTACTTCAAATTACAATGACACAACCATGAGTATATAAGCACTAAAATTTATAAATATGGAATCATGCAAACTCTAACTTTCTTTTCTTCATGCAAACTACGACTTGACACTTTAACTAAACTTTTCAAACTTTGCTTTAACATAAATAAACATTTTTATTTTCCTTCACTTAGCTTTTCTTCACAAGGCATTACCTTTTTAACTTTGACTCACTTTAATTCTAATATTAGACTTAATTAGACTTAACTTGCTTTCCTTTAGTTAATTTAACTCTTCATGTATTGCATGCATACGAGAGTGCTTACTATTTTTATCAAGTGAAACAATTTTGATCTATGGAAAAGTTGATATCGATGATTGTCAATGAAATAGGAAATTTGGTGATAAGTTTGTATGAATTGTGTACTCTTATAATTTAAACTGTTATACGAGACTAGAGTTCACTTGATTGTAACACATTTGAATATTTGACAATTGTTAGGCTAGTTAGTTTGTTCATTCTATATGATTACTTTCATTCATATCATTTGCATATTTGTTATGCTAAAGCATAACTGTATGGAATTATTATCTACATACTTCAATAAGTGTTAAACTTATGAAATTTAATGACCGCGAAATATAAAAATTTAGGTGTAGTATATAACCACATAGTTTCAGATTGAGAAAATCGATGAGATGAAATGAGTGAGATGCACCACAAACTTATAGTTATGGGCCATCTCGGTGCGCTAAGTCAGATATGGGTGACTATAGGGGCATGACAATGGTTTTTTAGGTTAAATTAAAGTTTATGCTAGAGGTACTCTCTCAACCTCCTTCACAATTTCTTTACATATATATTTATTAAGTGAGGAAGATAAATCATATAATTATTCTTCCCTAGTTTGAAATGAAATCAATTCCTAATATTACTTGGTTTCTTAATAATGCATTCATGGTTTTCTAGTTATAGATGAAAATCTTTACTAACATCTTAATACCTAATAATAAATTAATATAGAAAATTTTAAACTGCATTTTGTATATATATATATATATTAGTAGAAAGTTTTTTTACAATAAAATTAAATACTAAAATTTTATCTAAGAAATAATTAAATTATTGTTATTTATCTCTTTGATATATTTGTTCAATAGTGAAAAGAAAATCCATTGGCTATAAGACATGCAAAAATCAAAATTTTGATTCTAACATCGAGTAATTTAAAAATTCTAACATATTTAAAAAAATAAACAATTTTAGTTCATGGAATGTAACTCATTTGAAAATCAACTTGTTATGAAGTATTATGTAAAAACATGAAATTCAAACTTAAATCCCTTTGAGTAGTAAACCAAAAAATAATATTTTTTTTAATCTATTTATTTAGTATATTTTTAGAATGTGGTTTAATGGAAAAGGAAAAATCTAATATAAAAGAAATAAAATTGACATGATTACATTTCATGTGGTTTGAATATATATATATATATATTCAAAAATTAAAAATATAATTATCCACTATCCACTCATAGAATTTCAGTGCAAACTTCCACAATACTAATGGTGTTGTCTTAATTGCTAACTGTCTTAAATGGGTTTTGTCTTAATTGTCATTGTCTTAGATATAAAGTTTTATATTAAAATATTTTTGTCTCAAAGTGCTTCTGCCTTAAATATAATGTTTTGCATTAATTTTTTTTGTCTCAAACTGCTTTTGTCTTAAATATAAAGTTTTGTCTTAAATTGTTTTTGTCTCAAGCTGTTTTTGTCTAAAATATAAAGTTTGTTCTTACATTGTTTTTGTCTCAAATTGCTTTCGTCTTAAATATAAAATTTTGTCTAAAACTACTTTTGTCTTAAATTTAATATTTAAGATAATTCAATTAATATTAAATTTTAATATAAAATAACTAAAATAAAAAGAAAAAGTAATTTTTAAGACAAAATATTTCTTTTATCTTCAACAAATGTCTTAAAATGCCCTTTGTGTAGTGCATCGAACAACTCCCTCACCTCCAAACCAACCAAACGGTCGAGAAAACATCCGTTTCTCAGTTTTCCGGCACATGGATTTCGAATCGCTTTCATATGAGGTGCGTGCATTTCGAATTGCTTTCACTTTACTCGAGGAAATCGTGATTATCATGCATTACTTGTAACTTCCGACTAACTTCTCCAATGCGTGCACCCCACCACTGTTACTAAGTACACTGTCAAATTTATTCCTAATGCCAAGTCGTCCGTGTTTCGTGTGAGGACCATTAAATCCAGTGATGGCATCACCACCTCATTCCTTTCTCTTCTTTTTGACTTACCAATCTTCTTTATGAACGTACGATTCTTTACGACGGCGGATGATTGACTTGTATCCAGTATGTGCACAAGTCGTTGATTCCAGAAGGCCATGCCCATCATTTTATTAGCGACTCCACTGTTTCCTCTTTGTGTCTCGCTGGCAACCCACTTTTAAGCAGAAGTCACGCCAGATGGAGGGTGAGCTACAGCTATCTCGGGCTCTGATGGTGATGCAAATTGATATAAATTTCGAATAAATTAATTTGATCGATTATGGGCTGGTTGCACATTTCGTTTACAGCAGTTGAAGGGTAGTTTTCCACATACATTACATGTTTTACCTGTATATATTATTTTATTCTTTCGCCATCTTGGTACATCTGGTTCATACAATGAGGATAACGAAACTGCAGTGGTTAGTGGTATGGGCATGCAAAACATTGTACGGGATAGGATGCAATCCCTAGGGGGTACTATAAAGCAAAAACAACAATCACTTCAGTGACCGGAATGTCGTTTACATTTCCTCACCTAAGTGTCTACAAAATGCCTCTTTCAAACACAAATAGCATTCTAAATCCCTTACCCCCGTTTTAAAAATACGATGAACCCACTGTCTAGAGCGTGCCACTTTCAAAAATCCAAGACCATTAGAAAACTGATATTCATTTCTAATGATCCCTTTCATCATTACACAATTTTATTAATTTCCATTTGTTTTAGTTTTAAAGTATTTTTATTTTAAGTTTCAGGTTTTATTTATCAAAATACAGGTTTCGTAGTTTTAGTTTGGGTTGACATGTGAGTCGGAAAAATGGATCGATGTCGAATGTGAAAGTGAAAGCGTTTTTGTTTTTTTAATTGGTAATGAGTGAAATTTTGGAGGATTATTCTGGGCAAGGCTCATAATCGAATTACCATGGTTATCATTATTCACTTGAATATCAAAATATTAATATTTTTTACTCTGTCAGGTTTATTGCTATTATTATTCACTTGAATTTCAAAATATTCAAAATTTTCATGCTTCTTCACGTTTATAAAATTAAATTTTTTTTGGTTACACATACCAAACAATCTTCCAAAAATGAAACCAAGGAGTAGGCTGAATTAAATCAGCTAGCTACCATTCTAACTATTATCCCTTACAATCTACAATTTTTATAAATATACTTGTATTTAAAATTTATTCCATCAAGTCTTTACTATATAATATTTTTGTTTTTATTCATAATGATTTTTAAAAATAATTAATAAGAATATTATACATATAATATAATATAATATGTACAGCTTTTTTTTTGTTTAAAGTAGGAAGATCATATATGGTAATTTCATTAATTTTGTTTATACTTGGTAGTTAGTAATTTTAGGGGTTAAGGATTCTTATTTTTATTTTATAACTTTTTAGTGTTTTGAAATTTATGTTGTTATTTAATTGGAATTGGAATGAGAATTTTAGTTGGTTAATTTGAAATATTGGTATTTAGGATTATATTTCATAAATGTCATAAGTTAAAATATATCTTTAGAGACCTAAGGTCATTAAGTTAGAGAAATGAATTGTTCATCAAACCTTTTTGGCTTATTATCATATAAGTTATACTAAATAATATTTATAAGTTTAAAAATATATTTAAAGATTATAATTATTTTTAATTTAAAAATTTTATATAGAGATAAAATTTAAAAACAATAAATAATAATGTGTGTGCTATAATTTTATGTGTGTTTGAGTGGTTAATTTTTATTGAGGCCTTATGTAGAAGAATGCAAAGAGTGCACCAGACCTAGGGTTTTGTGCATGTGAAAGTAGGTTATGAGTCAAATGGTGTTCATAGCAAGAGGGACCGGCCCCCCTCCTAAAGAAACGAGGTAGCAAATAAAGGAAAAGGTTCCTATGTGGGTTTTAGGTTTTTAGCTAACGTGTCAACATGCACTAATATAGGAGCAACAAGGGCAGGTAATCAAGGCTATAATGGTCAAAGAAGAGAAGAGGACAGAGGTACGATAGGGAGCAAGGAAGATCAACATCAAAATTCAAAATGGGCCAATAGGAATGGCCCATTCAAGCCCAAAACAATGGTAATCCCAACATTATTAATCACATATTCCCAGACCCAAGCCTTCAGGGAACACATGCGATTATATGCGATTATTTGCAAGTTCATGGATCTTTAGCCCATAAAGAAAGAATTATGTGATTAGATCAAACACCATTGGAAACCTCTTGGTGAGGTAGAGTTGCATCTAGGATCCAAAGCTTTTTTACTGTGGTCTTTGTAAATTTGGAGGACAGGGATTGATTCTTGATGGAGGTCTCTATTTCTTTAAATCTGTGGGCTTGTACATGTGTCGATGGAAGGAAAAATTTACTCTAAAGAAATAAACTTTTACCAATGTTCCTATTTGGGTGAGGTTGTATTCCCTACCCTTAGACTACTAGCTTCCCTTAACCCTAAAGCTTATATGAGATAGGTTATGGAAGTTTGTTAAGATTTTGGACGTGATGCTGCAAGGAAGATGTAAATTATATGCAAATATTTGTGTGGAGAGAGATGTGTTAGGCGTGCTACTAGAAGCAATCAGGCCAATTTTTGGGATGAAATATGGCTGTAGGGTATAGACTACGAACAAATCCCCTTCAGCTGTAGTTGTTGCCATGAGCACAAGCACCTAATGAGGGATTGTACCAAGAGTAAAACTAAGGAATAGGGTATAGAAAAAAAATAGAACGATGCCAATAGATTTGTAAAGCCAAACATAAGGGGACACACTAAAAGAAGACACCAACAACAAAATCAAGGAGGCACAGTGGCTTTGAAGAATAATTTTCGGATCATGTCGGAGAAAAATCCCTAGGATAACATAAATGAAGAAGATAAAATGAAGAATCAAGAAGAGGATACATATGAAGGAATGATTCAAGCCCCTGAAGATCCTTTTAAAAAATATGAAATACCAGATCTAACTAGAGATTTTGAAGGCGATTCTGAAATAACCCAAAGCGAACTAGGAACAAAGGACCTCGATCTATAGGAAATAGTTGAAGGGGAAGGGATAGACCTTCAAAATGTTGTGGAACAAGGGAAGAAAAGGGGTTGGAGGCCATTCCTATAGAGAATATGGATCAGATCCAATACCTATACTTGTTGCGAGAAGAGGGAAAGATACAACGCAAAAACGCCCACATGTAGAAATCGAAGAGACGAGAGTTAAGGCATCATAATCTCAGACCATATTATCACTAGGGAAAGCACGATAGAAAAGAGGAAGGAAATCAAACATTGCATCCCTCTAGGATTTGGGAACAATGATGATCAACTCAGGTAAGATGAGAACTCTAAGCTCACAACTTAATATCCGTAGTTAAAAATTAAAGTTTTAACTTGGAATGCAAGAGGCATAAATAGTTTAAGAAAACAAAGATTGTTAAAGAAAAAGATTAAAATGGAACAACCATATCTTGTGTTCCTTCAAGAAATGAAATGCTGAGTAAACAGGATTAAGGAGGTAATTAGGAAATTAGGAAGGGGGTATACATACTTGGAGGTGGAAGTAAAAATTACTGCAAGGGGTTTGGCGACCTAGTGGAATCCTGAAGTTTTGAATCTATTAGATGTCTAAGCCACCATATTTTTCCTATTGATGGGGATGAATATAATAGTAGTCCCAGGGTCTATTTTGTTTATGAATTTTTATGGCCCTAAGAGGATATATGAAAAGTTAATTTTTTCCTCACTATATTTTTTCCAGATTTCCTCATATTTTTTTTTTAAGCCACAATTTAATTTCTCTACAGGATTTCAAGTTATGAATTTTCATTTTTATTTACTTCTACAGTATTTGGGTCCATGATACCATTAATATCATTATAACCGATTTTGGATATCATGTTAAAATGAAAAAAAAAATCTCCGATAACCAAGCTATTTTGTTTTCTCACTAGAATTGAGATTTTTTTAAAACCATAATTCAAAGTTTATTAATGAAAATAAAACTGATTATTTAGAGTGTACAATCCTTCATATGTGTGTCTATTATTAATTAAAGGAGATAATTTTATTTCTATTTTTAGCATTCACCAACGGAAAACGTTGTAGGCGGTATTTACCTTAGCACCACTAGAATTCTTTGTATTACATTCTCTAAATTGTATGTTTAAAATTTGTTCTAAAATGAATTTTCATATATATATATATAAACCTTAAGAAAAGGTAGAACTAAAATATATATCCCCTCCATGTCCGAGTCTTCTCACAAGTCTACATATACCCTATCCTTTCAGATTGGGTTTACAATTTAATGTTGTATTTAGAGCAATAAGTTTTATGATAGTTTCCTCTTTGTTGTTTTTTCTGAATCATAAGACTAAACTATTTAATCTCGTGTGCAGGAGACACCAATTGCGTTACATAAATGATAAATCTTTTGTTAATTGACACTATTATTTCCCCAAATCTGATTCACACCCACAATTTAAATAGGTTGTTTATGTTATAGCTATCCCAAAATTATTACACTTCATTGGTACATGCTAAATATTTTTGGTACAATTTTTGCGATATAGCTTTCACCTATCACTTATTTCTGAGTGAAAATAAGGAATGATTCTCAGAAACAACGTTCCATGAACCTAGGTTGCTAAATGTACAATAGATCACTATCAAACTTGAGGTCTCTTTTCTGATAGTGATGATAGGCATTATTTCTGTTAATCTATAGAGTACTAAGTGTTTCATTCCTCAAGAAGTAAGAATCACTTTGTGAATAGTTCATAAGTGTGGCTAGCTGGATAATTGGTACCTAATTTGTTTTTTTATTCCGGCCAAAAGGATAATTTCCCCAAGAATACTTCTCTTCCTTCAGATGAATGAAATCATACATAGAACAATGGAGGAACCTACTTCCCAACAAGTGGTAATACTTTACTACCCAGAAACTATCTTACAGATCCATTTAAGCACTACCATAGCATAACAAATTTATCGTGAGCCCATTAGGTCTTAGGGTTGAACCTAGGGCTCTGATACCATCTGTCACAACTACCCGACCATAATTATAAATTATTTATTTATTTATTTAAAATTAGGGTAATTCCACCTCGTAGACCACTACAACACAAGTGAGGAAGTGCCTTAGAAATAAGGATTCAACCCATTGAATTTTGATAAATTGAATTGTGCATCTTTAACATTTTCTAACTATCATTCCTTATCCCATTGTGGGTATGGTTTGGATTTCTATATTAGTTGTATGTGAATACATATTACCTAACTATGTCAGTGTGATTAAATTTCATATTATATCAACACCCTCTAATGCATAATAAGGTGAATATAATAAAGGTGAATATGTCAATTCCCAATATCATTAAATATTACTATGTGAGTTTCTCTTATTGGAAGTCCTATGAGAAACTTCCTTCTGCCATGTCGACTATCATCACATGCTTGCACATGGAAGCATGTGACCTCCTTCACTACATTGAATTTCTTGGGTAATGGGTGCTCAATAAGGGTATCGATTATTCTTATAATACTCGTACTGAATATTACCATGCAAAGGCTTGTTTGAATTTCCTTGTATATATTCCATTCCATTGCAACACTAATTATATACATGTTCAATATGAATCTATTCACTTGGTTTTAAACTATGCTAGATAGTTCCCTTCCTAAGATATGTTAGGAATAATATATTTATTTGACATTATTTTAACTCATGCCTATATCATTATGTTCCTTTGGTACACATTACCTCTCTTTGGTTTAACCTTGCATGCACACAAACTATGAACTTGGGTCTGGAGTGGGTCAAACAAAGGTTAGAATTATTTTTTTACCATGCAGTGCTTTTCCTTTAGTAGGTGGCACCAATGTTCTAAAGAATGCGTGCTCGAATCCTCTGCAACCACTTCTTTCCCCTCCATGTGCACTCCACCTTAATTTTAAGAGTCCCTTGATCGAACGATGGGAGTTATTTCTCACACACCAACGATGGTAATATTCCCCTTCATAACCCTAATTCAATACTATCACTCAGATTTGGATTCATTCGCCTTTTATTTTTTTCACAGTTGTCGGTTCTTCTTGTAACTGAATTCTACATTTTTCTCTTAGGTATGAGGCAAGTGGTGATGTCCTTTGGGTTCTATCACTTTTACAACCATGTATTTTTTTAGTAATGTCTTGTACTCATCATGTGATTTATTAGTAAGTTCTCTAGGGTTCCTTTAGCGAGAATCCTTAATGGTGTTGCAATGGTGTTTCTTCCCCCTTTTGGTTTCCTCTTAATTCTTTGGTGCTCAAATAACTTGAATAGTTTTCCCATGTTCATGGATTTAGCAAGGTAGAAGTGCATAGGAGTGCCTCCTTCGGATGAATTTGGAAGTACTATTCTACAGAGGGCTGACTGGCTCATTTCACCAAAAAATTAGGCTTTCTTAGGTAATTTTTTTTCAATTCTATGTATATTTTGCTGAAATTTCAATTATTTGGACAAATACCAACAATGTATTCGTTTATTTATTCCTACAATTTATGTTTCGTTAGAGATTTAAAATTATCTTGCTAAAAAATGGGAATTAAATTATGGTTCACGTTATGGATCAATCTCTTTTTCTTTCTGATTATTTTACTAGCCACAGAGCTTGTATTTCCTTGGGGAAATACCACCTTCTAGATAAATCTAACATCTACAAAATTTATTGATGGACGAAACCCTTGGAACATGATTCTCAAGCATGGGAGGAAACGCCAAACCCTCTCTCACATAAATACCCATGTTTAAAAATATTTCTCTGGTGTGGTTTTGGCATATCGTCGTGGGTTTTTATCATGTTTGTTTTCTTTTATTCGTTAGGTTTTCCTTAGAGGCATTTCCAACAGAGGGTATTTATTTGTGAATTCAAAAGCAAATGGCAGTGAGAGGGCATATATAGAGCTTTTTCCTCTTTGTATACTACAATGCAATCATTTAGACGTAAAGGTAAATCTGGCCCTAAAGTTTTTATTTTCTTTTTGTCCTAAATTTCTATACTAAGTGGTGTAAAAATATTTCTAAGATCTCATGCCATCCATTATTGAATTTGCAGGAAAATCATGCCCTATTACCACAATTTAATATATGTTCATTCGAGGGAGCTTCTATCAAGTTGAACTTAGTATCTCAAGCTCCAGGTTAGTTACAACTCTCACTGAACTCAACCCCTTCCATTGGATATTTTTTCCACCCTGTGATGGATAGGGATTGTTGTTCTTCCTTGTAATGCACCTGTGTATTTAAAGTGATTTGGAAGCTATAGTTATGACTCATTCTGAGCTTGCGACTCCTTCATCGACATAAATTTATCCTATATGCTTATGTTTTGTTTCCAGGTTCGTTCAAGGAATCCTCACAATTATGGAGGCAACCTTATAAATTGTACTCTCTAGCATAGCTTTTGGATATATTAATGGCTCATAGAGTCCATTTGTAATATGAACTATTTTTTTACTGTTTGAACAACAATAATATTCATGTTGTGTTTACAAGACTCTGAATATGAGTCACTACAGAAGCTCCTTTTAACTAATCTCTACAGTGTCATGGTGATAGTGACATACTCATTGTAGTATTGAATGACCATTTATATCTATTTTATATTTTGGTTATTAATCTCCTAGCTTGCTTAGATAGTACTGTTATCTCTTAATTATCTTTAATGTTATTCATGGGTGAGGATTTAATACTAATTTTCTTGTGTCTTTTTTTTTATGATTTGGCTTTGTGATCTATGCCTCGATTGATAAGGCAACCAAATAATTTACTTTCTTAAATATTTTCAATTCGTGTAGGTTTAAATGAAAACCCCCTTTCTGTGCACGTCAACACAAGAAGCTATTTAGGTTCTATTGGTATATTTTTAGTTTAACAACTTACTAGTTTCTGATGGTAGTTAATGCATATACACTTTTCCTTATAATGAGTGAATCTACAAGGGATATATTAAAATTTTACTAGTAGTACACTTTATCAAATAATTGATCAATAAAAATTCTGAATTGAGTACCAGTTACTAATGACCATTGTGTTTCACTGTAATTGAATTGTTGGGTATGTGTTATATTCTTTCCACGACTAGTCATGCATCGGGCGCAGCAAGGGGGGTGGTAGCCCCCCCTGTTCAAGGTCCAGGGCAGCGCCTCGGGAAAACTTTTTTGGACCCTAATTTTTGGTGGGTGGGACCCGCCCATGGTTTTCTGCATGGGTTTGCTCATGGTTTCGGGGCATGATGGTTTTGGGCCACTGGTATTTTATAGATCTGGTCAAGGGAACTACGATAATGTTATGATCCAGGGTTAATGGATTGGGGCTTATGTATGCTTCAGCATGTATATATATGTGTTGTAACACTAAAAGGAATATAATGAAAAATCAAGTTGGTCATCCTGATTTGGGATCCAGGGGAAAATCTCTGTGTATATCTGTTTTATGTTTATGTTCTCGCTATTGTTTATTTTATATTTTTAAGATTCATTTGTAGATAATTTTTGTACAGGGTTAAAACCTACATGAATTTCATATCTTCTACTCATGCTTTAATTTATAGTAGGATATATCTGTTATTGAAAATATCCTAATGACTAGTAATTACCATACTTATTAAGCTCTCTATGGAATTAGTTTCCATATTTGCTTCATATTTCGAATTCCCAGATTCTTTGTCTAGTACTTATCATATTTTTACTATATTGACTTGTATAGGTAGTAGAGCATTTTCTTAGGCAATATATATATTAACTCAAAGTATATGAAATATATGTTAGATCAAAAGAGAGTTATTCCTTGTAGATATAACTTTCAAACATTATACTTTGAAATTTCCCTTTGCTTTTCCCAAAAATATTGTACCAAGTCTACCCCTTACAGCTTCTCCCCTTTTTCTCCTAATTTGTTGTTGACAACGTTTAATATTAGTTAACTACAGGGGAGTGTAATTTTCTCTGAGTAACCTTCAAAACCTTACCATCCATACAAACCTATACACCATATAACAAATCCTCTTTTCATTTCCTATACTGATTACTTTAACATGCGATATATTATCACCAATTTTTCGGTCACTGTATGTACCTATTCTTATATATTACTATTTATTGCAAAATTCTTAAGCATCATAATTATTGGCAGAATTCATCCACATCAAATAAATTCCAGAATCCAAGAATATATGAGAACTAAACACATAATTTATACTCATCACACTAACCTCAAAATTCAAAGATGTCATAACCAAACATATAATTCCTATTTTCTATACAATTTCAAAACTATACTTAGAAGTAATTATGCACAAATTTTCTAACCAGAATTGCTGAAGCAAATTGTACTTGATGAGCACACTCGCCACCCAGCCATGAAATGTATGTCCAATTCCCCCATAGCTTAGAGTACTTGTGAAAGAGATCAACAACCTTTTTTGAGTCCATTCCTAGGTATTTCATAGCTTTCTTTCATTATAGATGTTTCTCTTAGCGATGTCTCACTTTTGTTGTCCTCCACAACCACTTACCTAGGATTTTTCCTTAAAAACTTGCTTTTCTCTTCCACGATGTTGTATGATTATTCGAGCTTAGCATATTTCCCCATCTAAGTATTTTAATTGATTTTTATCTCCCATCCATTAAGCCTATATATAATTTCATCTAGAAGTCTTATCATAAAATAATTATCCAATCTCATTTACCAATGAGATTTTTTTTTTTTTTTTTAAAGTTTTGTCTTTCTTTGGAAATAATCTCATTTCTAGGCATCTCATTCCCAAGCACATACATTCAATTTATTTATTTATTAATAAATATAAATTTACATAATTTTCAATATTTTTCATAGCTTTTCCGTCATTCTTTTTAATGCAACTCATTCTAACCAAAACAATATTACAACAACGAAAGGATATTACATCAATTCCCTGTAATCTATACATATCCACCAATTCCCATCCTTATTTGAAACAATGATGATGGGTGAGCCAAATGGTGATGTACTCAGTATAATGCCACCATGTTCCAGTAGCTGTTGCAACTGTTTCTTCCCCTCACTTTCTTTTATAACAACCTTTATGTACAACCCAATATTTGGCAATGGGGAATATGACAATAGTTGGATCTCGTGCTCTTCTTCTCTCTTAAGTGGTAACCATTTGGGCTCTTAGAATACATACCTTCATGCAT
The DNA here is from genome assembly GCA_034641835.2 of Pinus albicaulis. Taxonomy (NCBI): domain Eukaryota; kingdom Viridiplantae; phylum Streptophyta; class Pinopsida; order Pinales; family Pinaceae; genus Pinus; species Pinus albicaulis. Next base: position 289,945,317 of record CM076569.1, read on the forward strand.
ATAACAACTCCTCGAATTGTTTTTTTTGTTTCTTAGTACACCCCTCCAAGAATTCCTTCCCTTTATTGACTCCTCTTCAAACTCACTTTCTCTTAAAAATATAAAACATACTTCTCTATGGAACTGATCAATTTCCTGGCTTGGTTGGTGTTAGTATAAATTTTTAACGCAAGTGTATGAAAAGAGATCACTTTAGATGTGCGTGACAAACATCCCCAACAAAAAAATTTGGTTGCTTAAATTCCTTAGATCTGCAATAGATAGTAAAAAAAATGCTGCAAAAACCAAGATCTATGTAGTAAAAGGAGTTAAATAGTAAAAATAAATAAGAGTTGCTCCATGCATCCAACAGACAAGATATGATATAAATAATTTATATGTATTTTAATACCTAAGAAGGGAACAAAGAATGATGATACCATTCCCTCTCAATGGGATGGGTTCTTAGCTATCCTCAATGCTTCAGATCCAAAACTTTATCTCTCTCAATGGTGTAGAAAACCCAAAATATTTTGAATTCTGTGGGAGCTCAAGAAGCAAGAAAATAGTAGCAGCAATGAGAATGATCAATGCGCGATAATGAAAGTGATTAAAGTGAATAATGAATGGAAAACCCTCCTATATATAACAAAATATTGAGTTATCCTCGATAATGGTGAACAATAAAATATTATTTTTTACACTAAAATTTGTCACCATGACATTTAGCTGTCTATATGGGTTCATCATTACATATTTATATCTCCCTTAGAGGTCCAAAATAATAAAGTTCCTAAATCAAGTCTTGGAATTTGGAAAAATCTCATTAAAACGCTAAAAAGCCTAACTCTACAATTTTCCTAGTCATTTCCTGCGGTACTGCGGTTTTTTTCTATAAAACCTGTGACACATCTCGTACTTTTTGCTCATTAAAACTGCGGAACCCCATAAAAGGTAAAATAAAAAGAAAAGTAAGTTCTAGAAGCCCAGTTGATAAAATATTCTCCCAGCTGGGGCCTTCTAGAAGCGTTATCTGGTCGAGCTTCGCCCCTTCCATTCATGAACCTTTATCCCTTCATAAATGGAGATATCCATTGATTTTTGGTGTTGAAATCCCATGATGAGAGGGCTTTATCCCTTCCTCATTGGTGCTGAAACTACCTCCCTTCTTCTATAAATTGAGACCATGTTTCACTCTCAAGGGTACTTCTTATCTTGTAGAAGAGAATTGTTGAAGAAATTATACTCTCCACATTTGGCTTCATTGGCATGAGAAAGATTACATACTCATAGCCATAGTCTTATGCTGATTCAGAGAGTTGGAGTCTTATCAAAATGAGGAATACGACTATTCGGGACACCGGAAGAACCTGTACAAACATCAAGGCATCAAGGTTGTAAGGTTTCTTCCTTTTATTCAAAGTTAATACAAATGGATTGTATTTTCTCATTGAGTTGTTCATCTATCTTTTGAATAATTTAATTCTTGGATTCCTTGATCACTAAGATAGATTATTGCTTCTGAATTATCGTATCTTGTAGATTCTTTTGATCTTGTTTTCTTGTCTTTGATTACAGATCTTACATGCTGGATCGATACCTTATGGAATGACTGGATTGAAGACCGAGTAAGTGTTGGAGTTCAGGTAGGAGCATCTCTCCATAGTTAATTAGTAATTCTTAAGCAAAATAGTCTAGAGAAAATGGTCTACATCTATCTCTTTGTTTCTAGATATCCTTAGGATACTAGGGAGATCACTCTTGTCCGCAAGGAAAATTTATCCATGTAACTAAATGGCGACTCCAATGGGGAAAATGAACTTAGTTTTATTTTCTATTTTTTAGTTTGACTTTTGAAGAATTTTTCTAATTTTGATCAGTCCACATTGGGTTGGGTAAATTATTTCTTAGAATCCCTGAAAAGCAGATCTGAATTTTTATTTTTTCTATATGTTTTCTGGCCTCCGCACTTTTTGTTTAAAAACAGTGCGGTAACATGCTCTTTTGTATTGAAACCTGTGGAATTAAGGAAATTTTTTGAAAAATTAAAGATTATCTTTTCTTGAACCAGATTACTAGATTCTCAGTGTTTGCCCAAACTTTTTTTGACTGTGAAATGCCTTGTGTGTGAATTTCTTTCAACATATTTTACAATCTCATGAGTCTATGTTAAGTTAATTGGGTGGTTTGAATTTCTTTTTGAGAAATTCTTAATTTGATTTCCTTTGGTCATTACTTCGAGTTTTGTCTCAGTCTCTTTGGTCATCTTCTGAGTGTTAATTGCCTTTGAGTGTTTTTATTTTTGATCTTTGAAAATCTCACCCAATTTTCTTTATTTGCACTTGATTGGCTCCTTAGATTACATTAGTGAAGGAGAATACTCTTGTTTTTCTTTTGCTGATTTGGAATCATCTTGTGTTTGAGAATTCTCTTACATATATTACATTTTCATAGTTAGAATTTTCATTTTTAGAATATGAATGAAAAATGTGCATAGATTACATTTGCATACTTTTCAAGTGAATTGTGCATAGATTACAACTGCATAGTTTACATTCTGGAAAAATCAATCGTATATTTAGATCATTCTCTTTGATTTGAATTTACATGTTTTTATGCTTGTTTAAAAAACATAAAAATAAAAAATTTGAATTGATTAGCATTAGTTTTTCTTACGGAAATTAGTGCATTAGAGAATTTTTTATATTTTCTCTTATTTATCAATTTTTTCATTATTGGAAGTGAATGGAACCTCTCTCCTTACTTTAGTTAGGATTCATCAAAGTGAAACATTATATTATCATATTCGATTGCATTCAGTTTTGGGTCAGGTCATAACACCATTGGTTTCATATCCATTTACCCTTTGAGTAATAACAGCCCAAATAACATAGCACTTAATAAAATTCATCAAGTAATTTTTACACTTTTAGGTCTCTTTCTACCAATATAGCTCAGGATTAGTTTTTTGGAATAGGTTGTAGTTAACTTTCCAAAGAAACTAAACAAACAAGTAGTAATCTTGCATCAAAAAAATCCAATTATAACTTGCATGCTCTGGGAAGCTCTTCTTAAAAGAGTTAATCACGAGATCATATCTGAACCAGTGAGGTAATCATACCTATCTCGTTGGGAAAGATAGAAGATGTGCACGTATTAAAAATGGTAAACCTTGGACAGACCATTATCGAGGAGCCTGGAGTCACTTGTCGGTAAACCTTGGATTATGTCAAGGAGCCTTCAAGGGGATTGAGCTAGTTAATCTACTCTTGTGTGTGTGACAGATCATACACTATTCCCCCAGGTGTATTTGTTCCCATTGGTGACCTTAGTGGCTATATAATTTAGGATTCTTTCCCAAGGGGACGGTGGAGGGAAGGTCCCACTATACCTGGAGCAGACATCGACTAAACTCACTTGGAATCTCTGGAGGGTTCTCTTCGCTTGAGATGGTTTAAGTGGAGAAACTTGCACTGCTTTGTTTCATTAAGAAGGTTTTCGGGGTAACTGTTCCAACTACCATTTCTGCATTAAAATTATATGATGTTGGATATCATCATGAACTAGTGTTTTTATTGTGGAAACATACTATTTGTGTGTGGTTTGACTCCTACATTTGATATCGCGTGTTCATTTGTTTGTTTTTACTTTTTAGAGACCTTAGGTGTGAATTATGAATATTTTTAAATTGTTAATAAAATTCACTGAAGTTAAATCTAATGGCAACTGTTCCGAAATTTACCAACCAAGGAACCCCTCTTAATGAGAATCCTAGTACTTTTCCTTGCTTTGGAAATGTTGGTCCTCCTTATACGGCTACATTGTCATTACTTGGATTTACAATAGGTTTACCAGTATGGTTATTTTCAACTTCTTTGGCCTAGAATACTCAAATTGTTCCACATCAACTGGGCGCTTCACCTCAACAGAGTTCACCATCTCAACATCACCAACCTCATGTTGACCCTTTACCTTCTTCTCCCAACATGTCTTCCTCCCTTTCTTCCTCTTCGCTTGGTAAAATCCTTGACGCTAGTAACCAGGTGGCTAAGAAGAAGAAGAAAGGGAAGAAGAAGAAGAAGCAAGATAAGAAATAATTCAACCAACCAACCATGCCTGTAAGTGTTAGTAGTGTTGAGGAAACCTCCAACATGTATCGTAAACCCAAATATTCTTGGAATATTTGTAAGGGTGACCACTTCCTTATCAATTGTCCTGGTATTCCTAAGGTCTTGGATGTATGGTCAGAAAATTCTCATCAACTTACCGTTAATCCATCAACCAGTGATTGTCAGGTTCTTGGGAAAAAGGTTAAAGTTAGGTTTCCTTGTAGGTTATGCAAAAGGAGTCATCAAACTCACATTTTCCCTCAGATGGATGAAGCCTCAAAAATGTTAGAAAACCTTAATGTTTCGCAGCAAAAACTTCCAATTGTTTATTGAAAACTTTCTCCCAACCTACCGTCAACTAGCGGAGTGATTGATCTAATTCCAAGAAGAGTCAATCCCACTCTTCCATTGGAGAGTGAAACTCATATCACTCATGTTGATGATGCATTAGTTGATCAATTTGTTGACTTGATTTCGGTCGATCCCACTTTCCCTATAGAGAGTGAAATTCATACCGCTCAGGTTTTTGTTGTTACATCAGATTCATCTATGCCAGGGGGCATTACACTTGTTTATACAAAACCCCCTCTAAGTAAAAAGGTCTTTTCCTTTGATTGGAATAGACTGATAGAACCTCATCTTCCTTCCTCCATCCCTTTCCAAATCATTATGAAGGTTTGTGGTAAGAATGTGTGTCGCACAAATGTAGATTAAGGTGCTTCTGTTAGTATTTTATCCTCAACTACTTAGCAATCTCTGGGTTCCCTTCAGCTTGTGCTTGTTACAAAGAATCTGTCAACTTTTAACAGAACCATTAGTGAACCTTTAGGGATCCTTCCTAAGTTTCCTATTACCTTGGAAGGTAAATGTTGCGAATCCAGCTCCAAAATAGAAGGAAAGAGATGTCAACGCTTTAGAAATAAGCCACTTCGAGGGGGAAACCTCCAATACATTACAAGAATGAACAATTCTTGGATGATTCAAATTACAAAAAATCCTTTCTATATATAAGAGTCCATGGGGCCACAATGTAATCCTAGTGGGCCACAATATAATCCTAGCCGACCTAACAATAATAATTTAAGGGCACATTAATAACAATATGGGGGTTACAAGGCTACAATAATAACAATAAGGGGGTTACACTAACAACAATAAGGGACTATACTAGTAATATAGGGACCTAACATGCCCCTCTCCTTCAAAAAAATGTTGTCCTCAACGCTTGAGTATCTCTGAGTGCTTCTGTATAAAATTCTCATCCTCCCATGTAGAATCTTCAATGGGTAAGTTCTTCCACTTGATGAGATACTCTGAAATTGATTGATTCTATAGCTGTAGAGTTCTTGTTTCCATGACCGCTTCAGGTTCCAATATGATTTTTCCTTCCTCATCAAGTTCTGGCAATATTGTTTGAACTGGAATATTTTCACCTATAACCTTCTTTAAGCATGAAACATGGAAAATTGGATGCACTCGTGAAGAAGCAGGAAGCTCCATTTTGTTTGCCATAGTACCAATATTTTGCAACACCTTGTAAGGAACATAGTACTTTGGTGATAACTTATTATCCTTCTTAGCTTGCTTGAGGGACATTTGTTTGTATGGTTGTAGCCGTAAAAATACCCAACCTCCTACATCAAAAATTCTCTCGCTGCGATGTTGATCTGCTTGTTTCATTTGATTTTGTGCCAAATTCAGGTTGTCCTTTAAGAGTTGGAGAACTTCTTGTTGATGCTTGATGTGATCTTCCATTGCTTGAACATTCGAATTTTCTCTTAAAGATGATGTGATGGATGGTGGATGATATCCATAAAGTGCCATAAATGGGGTCATTTTTTCTGCAGTATGGAAGGACATGTTATACCACCATTCAGCTAGAGGTAACCACTTGACCCATTGTATTTGTTTATTAGATACAAAACAATGAAGATATCCTTCCAAACATTTATTTACTATCTTAGTTTGACCATAGGATTGAGGATGATAAGATGAGCTATGAGCTAATTGAGTACCCAAACAAGAAAATAACTTTGTCCAAAAATTTCCAGTAAAAATGGGATCTTTGTCGCTCACAATAATCCTTGGGTTTCCATGTAGCTTTTAAATTGTGTCCATAAATGTAGTAGAAATTGTACTTGCTTTAAATGGATGAGATAATGCACAAAAGTGTGCACACTTGGTAAGTCTATTAGCTACCACCATGATGACACTCTTTCCTTCGGACTTAGGTAAACCTATCATAAAATCCATTGAAATCTCCTCTCGACATTGGCTTGGAAAGGATAAAGGTTGTAGAAGACTCGAGGTCTTAATTGTCTCAACTTTATTCTGCTGGCAAACCAAACATTCCACCACAAATTTTTGAATATTAGATTTAGGGCCATCCCAAAAAAATTATTTCTTCACCCCGTGGTAAGTTTTTAAAAATCTTGAGTGTCCTCCTAAAGGAGAAGTGTGCAATTCCAAAAGAATATTTTGTTTTAGTTCGGAATTCTTACAAAGATATAAGTGATATTTGTACCATAAGGAATCATTTTTCCAACTAAATATATCAGATGTACTAGGATCTTGCTGCAACTTTTGAATGAGTGTCCACACTTCTTCATCCTTCTTCCATTCATCTCTTGCTTTGGTTATCCAATCTGGTTGGATAATAGAAATGGCACAAAGCAATGCTTCCACCACTTCATTCTTTCTTGAGAGTGCATCAACAACATAATTTAACTTCCCTTTTTTGTATATTATTTCAAAGTCATAACCCAACATCTTTGTGACCCATTTTCGCTGCTCTTTTGAAGATAGTCTTTGTCCCAAAAAGTGTTTAAGACTATCATGATCAGTTTTTACCTTGAAGTGTCTTCCCATTAGGTAAGTTCTCCATTTATTTAGTGCATGCAGTATTGCTAACATTTCCTTCTCATAAATAGGTTTCTATAAATACTTTCCTTTGATTGGACGACTTTAAAAGGTAATGGGTCTTCCTTCTTGCATTAAAACAACACCAATTCCATTTCCTGAGGAATCACATTCAACCATAAAGGTTTTTGTGAAGTTTGGCGTAGCTAAGACTGGTGCTAGGCACATTTCCTCTTTAAGATGTTCAAAGGCCTTAGTTGCTCCAGGACTCCCCGAAAATGCATCTTTCTTCAATAATGTTGTTAGAGGTGTTGCGATTCTCCCATAATTCTTAAAAAACTTTCGATAATACCCTGTTAACCTGAGAAATCCTCGCAACTACTTTATGGTTGTGGGGAATTTCCATTCCTTAACGGTTTTAATTTTGTTAGGGTCTACCTTAACACCCTCGTGAGATACAATATGACCCAGATATTCCACCTCTTGTACTCCAAATAAACATTTGGACGTTTTTGCATATAATTATTTCTCCTGCAATATTTTGAGCACCCTGTCAACATGTTGAACATGATCCTTCCAAGACCTACTGTAGATTAGTATATCATCAAAAAATACTAGCACAAAATTTTTAAGGAAGGGTTTGAAAATGGAATTCATCAACCCTTGAAATGTAGAAAGTGCATTGGTAAGGCCAAAAGGCATGACCAAAAATTCATAATGACCCTCATGAGTTCGAAATGCTATTTTCAGAATATTTTCAGTCTTCATTTTAATTTGATGATAGCCTAAACGAAGATCCAATTTGGTAAAATAAATTGCTCCATGTAATTCATCCAATAATTCATTAATCACATGAATGGGAAATTTATCTTTAATGGTGAGCTTATTGAGCTCCCTATAATCTGGACGCATGCGCCATGATCCATCCTTCCTGTGTACCAATACTAGAGGAGAAGAGAAAGAACTCTGAATAGGTTGAATTATACTCGCCTCTAACATTTCTGAAATCATACTTTCAATTTCGCTCTTTTGGACATAAGGATATCTATAAGGCCTTATGTTTGGAGGAACACATCCTGGAATCAAGTTAATAGCATGATCACGATCAAAAATAGGTGGAAGTCATTTTTGAGTTTCAAAAACCTTGGAATGATTGTCCAAGACTTTTTGGAGGTCTACGGAAATAGATGATTTTGATGTTGGAACTTATAATGAGCATAATTGTGCAATTATGCCTCGTTGTTGTTTATTTAGAAGCTTTTTCATGACATAAGAGCTTATTATCTTTCCCAGCTTCCCTGAAATACCCCGTAATTCAACTTCCTTTCCTTCTGAAAAAAAATTGAAGAAAAGTTCTTGAAAATTAAAAGCTACCATCCCTAAAGATTGTAACCATTGTAATCCTAGTACGACATCAGCACCTCCCATAGGAATGGAAAGCATTGGACTATTCAATACATATTCCCCCATGGTTAGCTTTATATTATGGCATTTTCCAGATCAATTTATAGTTCCTCCATTTGCAACCATCACTTGACATTCTGGTGCTGGGTATAGGAAACAATTCAATTCCTTGGCTACCTTATAATGAATAAAATTATGGGTACTACCTGAATCAATCAACACTATTACCTTTTTCTTCTTGATATGTCTTTCTATCTTGAGAGTTTGAGGAGTGGTAATTACTACCAATGCATTACACGATATGGTCGGACTCATTTATTCCTCCTCTTGGGTTGGTTCCCGGTGTATATCCTCTTCTTGTTCATTTTATTCTTCCTCTTCACAATATATGTAAAATAATTTCTTCTAAACACGCTTATGACCTTTAGTGTATTTTTTATCACAACTGTAGCAAAGCCCTTTTGCTCTTTTTTCTTCCAATTGTTGTGGTGTCAACCTTGTAGCTTGTAGAAATCTAGGAGTAGCAACACTTCCCTCTTTATAGAAGTGAGTGGTAGGCTTCCTTGTCACCATAATTTTACATTCAATTTTTCTTGCCAAACTGAATACCTTCTCCAATGAATCAAGTTCCAAAATGTGAACTTCATGTTGGATGTTATCCTTTAAAGTACCTATGAAGAGATCAATCCTTTGTTCCTCTGGAATATCAATTACCCTTCTATTCAATTTTTGGAAGTCCTCAATGTGCTTCCCCATTAAACCCTTTTGTTTGAGATTTATCAATTGGCTAAAGAAGGTGTTGCTCTTTGTATCCTCATAATGTGCTATCATTTCCTCCATAAAAATTGACAAAGTGACAATTTGTTTACTGGAGAAAAGCCATCGATACCATACAAATGTATTTTGTTCTAAATGTAAAGTTGCAATGTGTACCTTTTGTGTGTTTTCACGTTATGGAGATCAAAATATTGCTCCATCTGTAGTATCCATGTTACAGGATCCTTTCCATCGAACTTCCTCATATCCATTTTTGGAATATGGTGGTTCTTCTCGCCAACATTAGATTTTATGAAATCATGATTAACATTTATTTTGTTGTCATCATGAATTTCCTCTACTATCTTTTCACCATTTGGAAACATTTCTTGTATCAACTTTTTCAAACCTTCCATGCCTGATTTTATATCATTCTTCATGTTTCCCATTTTCTCATCGATCTTAGGTTCCATGTCATCCATCTTAGATTCCATGCCAGCTTCCATTCCATCTATCTTATATTCCATGCCATCTATTCCATTCTTCAAACCATCCATCTTAGATTCCACGCCTTTCTTCAAACCATCCATCTTAGTCTCCACGCCTTTCTTCAAAACTTCCATGTCATATTTTGTTGCTCTTTGTGAGAGTGAAATTTGTTGCATTTGCTCTTGTAATTTTGATATGTCATGTTTCCATTCTTAGTCTTCATGAGTCATAGTAGAGCATTCTAAAGGCTTAATGGGTGTTGAATTCTTTTTAGGGACCATTTTAGAATCCAATATTGATATCTATTCTATAATATTCCCTTGGAATCAATTCAACTTGATTCTTCAAACAAGACTTATGCAATTCGGAAAAAAAATACACACCTTTGACTTTCTTTTAAGGAGCTCGATATTGAAATTTAATTATCTCTATAATTTCAGATCCTCAATATCTAAAATTCAGCCCTATAGTCTCCCTTTGAAGCTTCTTTCCATTGCCACAGGTATGATCTGATTTGGATTCTTCAAGGAAAATTTATGTCCAATCTCCCACAATGACCCAATTTTGGACTCGTTCAGTAGAGTGAACTTGTACGACTTTCCATGTGTCACTGTTTCCTCCTTTGGCTCTGAAATTGATAGATCAAAAACTACAGTCCGTTTACTTTCGGCCACTTTTTACATCGTTCCAATTTGATGCTTAGAGAGAGAGAGCTATGAATATTTTCCCACGATCACCTCTTTGAGATGAAATTCAAAAGCCTCAAAAAGCCCTAACTTCAACAGATTATATCTCCAAAAATATTATGAACCAATATCTAAAATTTTATGACTATGTTCCTCACGATTACGCCTTCGCACTCTAAAAATTTTAGCTTCTGAAACTTCGTAGGAAAAAATTTATTACGAACATACCACGATGACCTGTTTAGGCTAAATTCAGGAGCCTACAAAATGAACTAACTTGCACAGATCATATCTTTGAAAATATTTCGAACCCATCTCTAAAATTTTTCGAAGATGTTGCTCAGGATTTTGGCTTCGCACTATAAAAATTTCAGATTCTAAACCTTCGTAGAAAAGAAGTTATAGTGAAAATTCCACGATGACCTGTTTGGAGCAGCAAAACCTTAGAATCTCAAAGCTCTGATACCAAATGTTGTGAAACTAGATCTAAAAAGAGAAGAAAAGAGAGGTAAACACCTTAGAAATAAGCCACTTCAAGGGGGAAACCTCCAATACATTACATGAATGAACAATTCTTGGATTATTCAAATTACAAAACCTCCTTTCTATATATAGGAGTCCATGGGGCCACAATGTAATCCTAGCCGACCTAACAATAATAATTTAAGGGCACAATAATAACAATATGGGAGTTACAAGGGTACAATAATAAAAATAAGGGGGTTACACTAACAACAATAAGGGACTATATTAGTAATATAGGGACCTAATAGTAAAACTGTGTGTATTGATCTTATGGTAGTCTGAGGACCCTTAGATTTCAATTTTCTCCTTGGGAAAGACTATGTCTATGCAATGCAAGCTGTCGTATTGACACTCTTTTGCATGATGTCTTTCCCTCATAGTGGAATCATTGTGACTGTTGACCAAATTTCATTCACTAGTCTTGATTCGACTACCAATAATCCGACACCCCTAAATGTTCCTTATACGGAAGTGGTATCTACCCCGCCACGGGTTAATTATGTGGCAACCAGTCCCATGTTTTTAGTTACTGATACAAGTGAGCCTATCACTGTTTGCTCATATTCCTTTGACTTATATCCGGTATTTGACATGGAAAGCCCTATGGGATTATTTGAACACAATGTTCTTATCCCTTCCCTTGACATGAGTTCCTTCCAGAGAACTGTTCTTCCATCTAATGAATACCTCTTGGAAGCCATGATCAAGGTGTGTCCCTTGACATGTGTTTCTTCTAGTATGAAGCCATGAACATGTCACTTTGAGGATGGTTCCTTTTATTGTGTTAACCTCGTTAAAAAATGAATCAGTGGGTAATGAGCATAGTTCATTTTCTTGTGTCAAGCTCATTAAAAAATGAATCAAAGTGCCTTGAGGAAAGTTCTTTTCCTGTGTCAACCTCGGTAAAAAATGGAACATATTCCTTTGAAGACAGTTATTTTCTTGTGTCAACCGAATTAAAAATGAAACAAGTTCCCAGTGAGGATGGTTCTTTTACTGTGTCAACCTCGTTTAAAAATGAAACAGATCATGAGGATAGTTATTTTACTCTGTCAACCTCGTTAAAAAACGAAGCAGGTATCCTTGAGGATAGTTCCTTTTGTTGTGTCAACCTCGTTAAAAATTGAATCAAGAAATGAGGATAGTTCTTTTCCTGTGTCAACCTTGCTAAAAAATGAAACAAATCCTCTCCTAGTCAAGTCGAGTCTTTCATCTGATCTCGTAATGAACCTTCATTCCATCCAGCTATCTATTTAGTTGAATGTAATGAATCTTGGGGGGCATGTGCTCTAGTGTACTCTAGCAAGTTATGCTTGGGGGTGATTCAAACTTATCTCAAGCATGATTTTTCTTTTGTTTCAAGCTTTTGTAAAAACGAAACAAACTGCTTTCAAGCATAGTTTTCCTACATTTCAAGCTTGTGTAAAAATGAAACCTATCTCGAGTCCATTTCAGTTATTATTTTCAAGAGTAATTAAACTCATGAAAATCCTGAGATTACTTTTCTATCTTTCATTCTTGTAAAACACATGAAAATGCTGAGTTCTTTCCGTCTTTTCCTGCTCGTAAATTAAATTGAAAGTCAGACAAACGAGTACACTTTTATCACTTTTTCGGGCTCTTGAGAATTATGAAAAATCGAAACATTGGAGTTCTCTTTTAAGCCCTTTTGAGGCTCTCTAAACATGAAAATATTGCCGAGTACTTGACTATTCAAACTCGTTAAAGGAAATGAACAATCGTCCCTTCAGTATAATTTTACCCCTTTTCCAGACTTAAATGGACTATTTACGAAAAAGGTATACATTGACTAATCTTGGTCAATAGATTTCTCTCCTTTATTATTTTATCCTTTTTCAGGCTTGAGAGACTAAATTTACGAAAAAGTACACCCACGAAGTTTTCTTATGTTTTTATTTTGACTCCCTAAAATTGAAAAACACCGAGTTTCATCTATACTGGACTCATTAAAACTTAACAGTAAAGGACTTTTCGATTACAAACATGAACAAACCACTCCTTCTTAGGGTTCGATTTTATACTAAGTTGGACTCATTCGAAGGATAAGCTTACACAACAAGAAAATTTTATCCTCCTCAAGCTTGTCAAAAATAAAGAGGTACTTGCGAGTAATGGTGGGGGAAAAGGAGAGAAAATGAATCCAATTGTCACACTTTGTTTTAAGTAATATACCACTCTTGAACACGACACTTTGTCACACTTGTACCTGGGTTGGGAAAATCCTTTGTCTAACAGTTAATCAAACCACATTGAAAGTTTTCAACCAGTTTATGGGTATTAGCTTTAGGTCAATTATTACCAAAACATCTGCAGTGTCATTATGTGTTCAAGAGGATAGTTAAAATAAACCATTCATTTACAAAATTTTGTCTCCATTCACGTTGACCATCCCTGATTCAGTCCTTGCAAATATTTCTACAAAACTTGATCTAGTGGTTTCATGTTGTGGGCTTTCCTACGACGGGTCACTTTCTATTGATGAGAACACATTATCTAGGAAGTTGATCTAGAATCCTATTATTACCTTAGAATCTGCATGCCCTAATGGCAGGTTTCTCGCCTTCGACGATAGGTTGCATCATTAACCTTCAATCGAATGATTCTGTGAAGTGTTCGACTTCAAATCATTTATTCACACTTCATAGTTTGTCTTGAGTACTTTGAGAGCCATTGAAATTATTGGTGGTTTCTCTCACACTTGTTAACAGTTCACATCATTGACTGGTAATCAAGTGGTTTCTACCATGTTCGTCTTCGACAAAATCAATCGCATGGATAGAATCGTACTAGTTCAGTTAGTGAAAATCAAGACCCTGGATCTAGTTTCGACCATCTAGGTTGCGAGGAGGTTTTATCATGTAGTAGACTACTCATGACAAATGGCTGCGTCCATGCCATGTCTACTATTAATTTAATTCTAAAATCATTTATGTATCAGAACATGTAGTTAGTTTTGATATGACTATGGGAATGCCTACCTAAGTGATGATATACACACATATATATATGCTTGCTTGAATGTTTTTTCCAGGTTTTGACCGGTGTGCCTGCAGCCCAATCCTCGGTATGATAAAGCACTTCACTCTTCAGAATTCTTCAGAACCCTTCAGACTTCGCACTTTAGGGGAAAATATGTTACACTAACATTTTTCACCATGACATTTAGCTGTCTATATGGGTTCATCATTACCTATTTATTGCTCCCTTAGAAGTCCAAAATAATAAAGTTCCTAAATCAAGTCTTGGAATTTGGAAAAAGCTCATTAAAACCCTAAAAATCCTAACTCCGCACTTTTCCTAGTCATTTCCTGCGGTACCGTGGTTTATTGCAATAAAACCTACAACATATCCCGCAGTTTCTGCTCATTAAAATTGTAGACCCCCATAAAAGGTAAAATAAAAAGAAAAGTAAGCTCTAGAATCCCAGCTAATCGGATATTCTCCGAGCTGGGGCCTTTTAGAAGTGCTATCTAGTCAAGCTTCGCCCCTTCCATTCATGAACCTTTATCCCTTCATAAATGGAGTTGTCCGTTGATTTTTGGAGCTGAAATCACATGATGAGAGGGCTTTATCCCTTCCTTACTGGAGCTGAAACTACCTCCCTTCTGCTATAAATTGAGATCATGTTTCAGTCTCAAGGGTACTTCTTAGCTTGTAGAAGATAATTGCTAAAGAAATTATACTCTCCACATTTGGCATCATTGGCATGCGAGAGATTACATACTCATAGCCATAGTCTTATGCTGATTCAAGGAATTGGAGTCTTGTCAAACCGAGGAAAATGATTGTTCGAGACCCCAGAAGAACCTATACAAACATCAAGGTGTCAAGGTTGTAAGGTTTCTTATTTTTATTCAAAGTTAATACAAATGGATTCTATTTTCTCATTAAGTTTTTCATCTATCTTTTGAGTAATTTAATTCTTGGATTCCTTGATCACTAAGATAGATTATTGTTTCTAAATTATCATATCTTGCAGATGCTTTTGATCTTGTTTGCTTGTCTTTTATTGCAGATCTTACATGCTGGATCGATACCTTTTGGAGCGACTGGATTGAAGACAGAGTAAGCGTTGGAATTCAGGTAGGAGCATCTCTCCATAGTTAATTAGTAATTCTTAAGCAAAATAGTCTAGAGAAAATGATCTACATATGTCTGTTTCTTTCTAGATATCCTTAGGATACTAGGGAGATCGCTCTTGTCCACAAGAGGGATTTGTCCGTCTAACATTATTAACCAAGATCTAGATTTAACCGCTTGGAATATTTTATTATATTTTATCGGAGGGAAAATAAATTTAAATTGGTTAAATAGCTTTATTTAGAAATAATAAAAAAATTAATGATTTATTTATCATTTCAAGAATGGGTTTAAGGAATAATTGAACAAATAATGATTTTTTTAATTATTTCTAGGTGATTTAGTCAAATTTAACAATGAATAATAACTAAATAATGATTTAAATAATTATTCCTAGAGAAAAATAAGAAAAATAATGTTTTACCTAATTATTTCTCATAATTGGGTTAAATATGATCAGGAATATTATTTAACAGTGGTTTAATTAATTATTCCTAGAGGAAAATCAAATAAATATGATTTATTTAATTATTCCTCATGGGGTTTCCTCTTTGAACCCAAAATAACTTAATAAAATATGGTTTATTAAATTATTTATTATAATGAAAGAAATTTTATTATGGGAAAATTGGTCTTACATGGTGTACTTCGATCCATCTCATTGTAAATGGTTGGATGACCAAAAATTGGTGTAACAGTTAGCACCTACATGTAAAATGTTTGACTTGCCTTTGTGTGTGTTGATTATGAATGATTTTCCATCCTTGATGAGCCAGTATCGATTAGATATCATCATGAATATTTCATCTCACATGTACATCGACTCCCCAAAATTACTCCACCTACATCAAGGGGAACCACAACTAGATATATTTCATCAAGAAAATCAACACTCATAACAAATCTAATTTTACATTGTTTTGTTACCTTCAACTCATATTTATTTACCCATGTTATTAGATATGGGTTTGGATGATCACGAACTTCCAACCCCAATGTTTTCAACAACTCTGCTGCAATGATATTATCCCTTGATCCCGAGTCAAACAAAGCATCAATATTTATATTCTTGACATGTATCTTTATATGGAAGGCTTTGGTCATTTATTTGTCTTCATGTTGATGAAGGCTACTCAGATTCACTTCTTTTTGTACTAATGTACAAATGGTATTATCATCCACATCCCAGATGCTTTCAACTTAGTTTCTCAAATCCGTGGCCATGATATTCTTCTTATTTTTCTTTGGATTTAGCTCTCTATGCAATTTCCAACACTTCTGCTCTATATGGCCATCAATGTTGTAGTGGTTTTTATGATCTTTGCATTGTTGTGCCGTGCTTCCATGTTTTTATATTTTCCCCCTTTTTGCTTCTTCTTCCCCTCCTTAGCAATTTCATGTTTCTTGTTCTGCTTTGATCCAGTTGATTGCTCTCGTTTCAGGCCTATGTTCCCCAAGTACTATGCCTCTACACAAGCTTCGTCCACTGATTTTGGTTTGAACAACATCACTTACTCATGCAGACCCCTTAAAACTTGAGGAGTACATCTAGGTTATTTTGAGAGATACCCAACATTATAGGCATCTTTGTAAATTATGCAGTGTACTCTTGCACGCTTTTCCCCGAATGTTTCCTAAAGTAATTCCAGCGGATCCATTGGTCCTCCACATACCTAATGGGATAAAATTGTGGCTAAATGAGGGTTTCGAAAACTTCCCACTTAGTCACAGGAGGTTTTCCCTCCAACCTCAGGGTTTCCATGTGGCTTTCCCACCAAGTCAGTGCATGGCCCTTCAATTTTAGCCGCATGAATCAGATATTTTTCCCTTCCTCGATCTAATGGATGCTTAAATAAACTTCTAGTTGCTGCAACTAGTGGCTCAACTTCAGAGCTTCTATCTTGTCATGGTATGACTTGATATCAACTTTTACTTGCATTTTAAATAGGTATTGATTCACGACACACAAATCATGTTGATTTTTTCCATATTATTTCTTCGATTGGTTCTTTGTTTTTCCTCAATCTTCCGATCCCTATTTAGATTTTTCCTCCACATTCGAGCCCCCATCTTCTCCAAATATCCCTATATTTATATTTAGGTCCTCCATGAGGAGGTTTACAGTGCGATTGATATCCGCAACTTTTTCTTCAAACTGCGTAAACCTCACCTTTGTAGGATCATGAGGTTCCTTTACAGATTCATCGACCATGATTATGGTTTTACAATTTTTAGCCTTGCTGATCCAGATCCCTACAATCTCCACAAAATACCCAAAGAAGCTTGCTCTGATACGAATTGATCCTTAAACTTCCTTGGATATTCCACTCGACTATTTGTCAACACATATCTAATAATACTGTATTAAAATTATGAATTTCTATACTATTAAACTTTTATTAAACTTTAAAATTTGTAGATTAACTCTCATTAGTGCATGGATGCGAATGGAAATTATGCAGAAAAATACAGAATGGAAAATAAGCTCACACACACACATAAGACACAAGATATGCT
This sequence comes from Pinus albicaulis, assembly GCA_034641835.2. Taxonomy (NCBI): domain Eukaryota; kingdom Viridiplantae; phylum Streptophyta; class Pinopsida; order Pinales; family Pinaceae; genus Pinus; species Pinus albicaulis. Next base: position 289,962,742 of record CM076569.1, read on the forward strand.
CTAGGAAAACCCTTTGAAGAGAAAACACAACTAGAAGGTGAGGTCGCTTCACTCTCTTTCTCTGTCTGGAAATATGGATACATGTACAAAGAATTAGTGTCTGTGGATTGTGGGATTTTACAATGTTTAAATCGTATTTGTGTGCTCTACCTCCTATCTGTCTTAGCTATATTTCTCATATATGGAACAAAAATTTCTCAAAAGAATGGAATGTCTCTTCCTCCTAGTGGCTCTTATAACATGACCTGATAGTGTAATAGTGGTTAATTTTGACTACATAAACTCTTAACTAGAGTTACAATATAGACCCTTCTAGAGTCTTTTACATCAAAAACACATGGCTAGCCCATTTTCCATGAATAATGGGGTTGACAAGACATCCTCCCAAATTATATGTGGGACAACAAGAAGGTGAAATTTTGAGTGGCATAACTTTTGCATATAGACTCTGATTGACGCGCTGCTTACACTGTTGGAAACATCTTTGAGTGTAGAATAGTATGGCAAGATGGCACATAGAAATGGAATTTTTTTACCGAAAAAAAATGTTGTTTGTTGCCTAAAAATTCTCCCTAAAGGTTTTAGACCTCGTTTCGTCAAACTTGGTCCCGCGGGTAAAAAAGGTCCTATGAGATGATCGCTCCACCTTTTCCACTCTGAATCCATCGAGATGGATGTCAAACAATATAATAATCTAATTTGGATCAAGCATAAAGGCATTCTTGTGGCAGAAGGTTTAGCACATAGAGAAGGGTCGATTATGAGGAGAATTTTTCTGCCACAACAAAATGGGCTTCCTAAGGCTTCTTATTTGAACTTCAAGTGGATGAGGGTCTGTTGACTATTTTTTTAATTTTTTTAATTGACGACCTAGATTTATTCTCAAGGGAACATGCTCAGTAGATGCTTCATTTGAATTCTTATCAACAACTGTGGTTTGTTAGAGAGTCTCTTGGGTTGCATTGAATTTTAATAAATTTAAAAAAATTGATGGTGGCAGTATATTATTCCTGTCATTCAATGACAATGATTCCACCCGACACTCCATCCCCATCCCATGAAATGGATCTTGTTGATGGTATTAATGTTACTTTGTTGTTATTATCTGCTAGTGGTGACTTCTACCTTTCCTCCCGAAGACTGTGGTTGGAAACCAACAATCCAATTCAGTTTTATCTGTGAGCGCCGCAACACATGCTACAAATCTAATTTTATTTCAAGCGATTTCTGATAGCTTAACTTGTGTGCATCTCCACCTCGTTTCCACTCACATAATCTCTGTGCAAACTTTCTGAATGCAACGACAAACAAATTGTCTTTAATTGTATCACTAACACTGAAGGGAGAAAAAATGAGTTGATGACTGAGAAATCTTGCGGGGAAAAGTTGTCGCGTTATTTAGAGTCGGCTACACCCACAAAATGAAGAGCCCAACAAATCAGTGTTGTTATATAAGATAAATGAATGGTAAGTGAAATAGCCGCCTCGATATATGCGCAAGACAATAGTAGCCTTCAAACCGGGGGACTTAGGGCGCACTATGCGACTCAATTTGGAGGTGTTAAATGATAGTCTTAAATTGATATAGTTGTCTTAATTGTTAACTTTTTAAAATAAGTTGAGTCTTAATTTTCATTGTCTTAAACATATAATTTTGTCTTAAAATATTTTTATCTCAAACTTTTTTTTATCTTAAATATAAAGTTGTCTTAAATTCTCTCTCTTAAATATAAAATTTTGCCATAAATTGTTTTTGTTTTTCAATTGAAATATTTTTATTTGTAACTATTTTTGTCTTAAATATAAATTTTATCTTGATTTTTTATTATTTTTATTTTGTCTCAAACTATTTTATTTAAGATTTTATATTTAAAACTTCGTAATATAAAATTCCTTAAAGTGAGTCTCCCAAGAGGATCGTGTCTCCCATGTCAGATGAAAACGCCTTAAAACGATATTAAGGTTAATAGCGGAAATGACGGAACGGGAGGAAATCCAACCGAGGAAATCCGGAAATCAACAGATTACGATGGCCATTTTAGTGCATTTTCTGATTAGAGGGTATGTATTTCAATATATTATATTAATTATCTTGCTATAGAGCTGGATATGCTTTATCTCAACTCACAAAACGAAATGTCATGCCAGTAAGAAAACTACGAGACATGGATATGAACAACGACAAACCATATTCCTTAGAACAAATTGCGTGTCGGCAAACAAATGGAAAATCCGTGAACAACTAAGTTCATTGAAATCTCTATGAATCAACGTGACATCAACGTGACCATCAGAGCAGGTGGTAACAGTCGGTGCCAGCTACTAGATGTGAGTGATCAAGATGGGGTCACTTCCCCTTAAGATTCGAAAGGGCTCGAAACGCAACGATGACAAATGCCGAAATAGTTTGAAAACAATAGTATTGAAAATTATGGGCTAGGGTTTCCAGAAGGGGTAGAAGGCCCGAATTGTTGATAGCAACATTACAATTATCACTCTGGCTGTCGCTACTACGTAGAGTTTCACTGGTTTTTTTTTTTTGAGGATGGGCCTGCAGTAGATGATCTGGTAATGCATGAGTCGCTGGAAATTTATATGTTTATTCTTTTTCTGATTTACGTGGCTGGATCTCTAAGCGACCAGGTTTCCCGTGGATTTTAGTGATGTCTGTTACACTCACGTAATTGACTCCTCATTAGCAATATGTATATCAATGAGGCGAATAGTAACAGGTTGCTCTTTTATACTGTAAATGTGGCTTAGTTGTTGTGTATTAACTAGTCGAGCGAGCAGGCCAAAAAAGGCCAGAGTTTGCTACGGAAAATGTATTGCAAGAAATTATAGTGAGAGGCGTGAGCAGACTATTGTCTGAACACACACACACAAAAAAAAAAAAAGGGACAAAAAAAGAGAGAGCCAATTTTGCTACAGAAAAATGTATTGTACGCGGTAAAAATGAAAGCGTACACTTTAGGCGTGTGCAAAATTATGGTTTGAATGCAACCTAATTTTCGTGTCATTGGGGAAGAACGAGAAGGATTTCCTAACATAATTCTTATAGGACAAAATGATTGGTGGAGCGATGTTTGTCCTCCACACAAAAAGAAGATTTTGTTATTTGGAAAATTCATTCGCTCGGATGTCCAAAAAGGGGACGTCCAAAAAGGGAGTGAGAAATTAAAAAAAAACCAGTTTATTTATATATTATATTATATATTATCTAATTTTAAGGTCACAGTCAAAGACTTTAAATTGGTATATGAGATTTTCTTGTTTGTGAGACAAGGGACCCAATTCTATGTAGTTATTTGACTGTATTACTAAGTCTACTAAATCATACATACTCTACTCTCTCATGTTTACATACTTTACCCTTTATGATTTTGAAACTGTGACATTTTAGAAAAAAACACATACTCTTTTTTAGAAGAAAACACATGCTGTAAATAATGCTCAATGCTCATCAAATTCTAATGTAGTATGACAAACTTTTGCTAAATTTTGTAACCTTAAAAAACAAGATAACTGTAAATGTTATTATAATCATCAATGAGTTTATTATACAAGGTTGAACACATTTGAATAAAGTTGATTTTGAATTTTCAATTCATTTATATAAAAGTGTATATTAAATTCAATATTATTAAAATTACAAATTAATTTTTAAATTTTAAACACATTATTTGAAAAATAATTAATATTTTTAATAAAATCAATGTTATAATTCTTTGATAATTATTAAATTAAAAATAATTTAAATAAAAAATAATGAGATATTATTTCTTTTTCTATATTTCTCATCACTATGGTGTAATATTGGGTCACACAGGATCACATAGAGAAATTGATGTTGGTGCAATATTGGGTTACATAGGATCACATATCTATAAGTGGCACTGAAGAGGAAATTGATGTTCATTTTCATAGGAATCAAATTCTTATAAATATAGTAAAGTGAAAATCATGTTTATTAATAATATACATTTAACTTATTTTTTAAAATCTAAACTCAAGATTTTCAATTTTGTCATTCTCTAGTTATTTAAAAATATGAAAATTAAATATAGCATAAATTATATATAAATATATATATGTCTTCAAGTTTTACTAGAGCAACCGATTGAGGATGGATTGAGCCTCGTCAGCAAGGTAGAGGAAGTATGGGCCTTGTCAACAAGGTAATCCAAGATGAAACCTCACTCGGGTGGTTGTGCCTTGTGCCAAGGGGAGGATAGGCTCGTGTGGGCTAGGCCAGGTGCGATCCCGGGTGACTTTAACGACTTAGATGACCTTGGATCACGACACCTCCAAACCATAAATCAAGTCTAAAGGATCACATAAAATTTGACATACATGTATATATATATGATATAAAATACAATTCAATTATAAAAAAATTTCTAACACATATTTTAATTTTTTTGATATATAAAAACTATTTGAAAGTATTAAACACTTATTAATAATTTTTTTATTATATATATAATTATTTTCAATTAATCACTAAAATTAAAAACTATATTAATGAAGATACAAACAATTATCAAATGTTATATGAGTGCACTATGACATGAATCTTCTCCTACTTACATACAACATTGAACTTAATTACCATGTATGCTAGTATACTTAAAGTTTAAAGAGAGCTAAACCCAAATTACATATGGATTTAAAGAGGGCTAAATCTAAATTATATATGGTTTTAGAGCCATTTTACTTATGAGTTTAGGATTTGTTCACCAAGCTAGATTTAAGATGAAGGAACATTAGAAATAAAAATAAAAAAACATGAGATTAAATGATGATAAGGATGATGTATTACTCCTAGTAAATTGTAAATATTTTATTTCATTTTCTTAAAGTTACATAGATTATAGGCCCATGGCTCATGCAAAAGGCCTAGTAAGAATAAGTGATGAACATAAATATTTATTTTCTATTTTTTCATTAATAAAATATCGTATTTAGTCATCCATGAAAATTAGAGTGGGAAAATAGGTTGAAAGAGAGTTTCACATTCCATAATATTAAAAGATAATTATGGGCAGAGGCGGTTACCTTCCCATATTACTCTCCCTAAAGATAAATTATCTCAGTTAGGGAAAAGGGAGCCAAGATGATGAGAGGAGAAAAAGCTTGAGGCAATCCTGTGAACTTGGAGCCTAACTGGAGGGAGCCCAAGAAAGGAAAGTAAAAGTTGTAAAGTTGTATAACTTGATGTTGTAGACAATGGTAGCACACTGCCGAAAAGGAATTCTTGAGTTGTTTGGCCGGTGTAATTCGAAAATGAACTCTATGTGGTCATTGAAATCCCCGGGGTTAGTGAAATCCTTCGTTGAACTTGGGGTGGTTATAGAATGTCATAGGTTGGACTTGTTATGGTCTCAATCAAGTAAATATTGTTCCGGGGCCTAGGGTTTGCAATGACCCCCCGGCGCCCTAACCGTCCTGGCTCATTGTCGTTCCCCTCGCAGAGAGGTTCTGGAGGTAGCGCAGCTCCGCCAGTTTTGTTGCCGATTTCGTTCAACGCCATACTTGTCCACGGCGTAACGCTGCGACCAAAGTATTAACTTCTTCAGTACAGGTAACTCACCCGTTTCAGATATCTCCGCAGTTTTATCAGTTATACGAGTGCTCTGCAATTTTCTCAGTTTGTTCGAGTTATCTGCAACTTTCTCAGTTTGTTCGAGTTGTCTGCAATTTTCTGCTTTGTTCGAAAGAAACCGCACTTCTCGCTTGTTCGACTTCTCTCGTAATCTCGTTATTAGTCTTCTTTACTTTATTATTAATCGCTAGGAGTTAGGTTAGGTTCCTATGAGAACTTTGCCAGTAAATTTAATGTTCTCCTGTCTCTTGTATTACCCTTCTTCCTCTAGGAATATATATTGAGGCTTGTGCTTTGCCTCAGAATAACCTCGTCTTCTTGTGGATTTTATCATTGGCACTGTGATGGACTGGTGCCAACACACACCACAAGTCTTTCAGACTCTCTTGACAGGTACTTTACTTTTTGTTTTTATCTAACTCAGCATTAAGTAACCCTTCCTCATGGCTTTATGATTTGAGCTGTTTAGTGAGATCGTCACTTAACTGTATTTTTTTGTTCTTTTCATTTTATTGTACTACCTCGGTTCCCTCCCCAACTCGGCACTACCTGTAGCTTATCTACACTCGTTCGCTGTAGCGGTAGACTAAATTTCCGGCATGCACCTTACAGGTACCGGCTCTCATCAGGAACTATACAGCCGTTCAATGTGTAGTTTTCAATCTCAGGGTTTAGTCTGATATTTATTAGCATGCCGTGCAGGATAAAAGTCTAGCTCAGGCTCCCTTGATATTTTCATTTACGGCTTCATGCCGACATTGTAATTTGTTTAACTTTCCCTTAAGGGGTTTTTTTCTTGGAAGAATGAAACTGGTGCATTCTATGAATGTGGGGTTTTTAAATTGACTGTGTGTAATTTCGCCGGAAGGTTTCACGATGCCGTAACCCTTTCATTGAATCTATTTATATATAAAAATGCTATGGTTTTGTTCACGATATGGTTTTCATGCACTGTGATATAAATGAATTACTTCTCGCCTATGCTTCGTTTCCTTCCAGCCTATCCGAACCTTGCTTACTCTAACGTTGTTATATGTCGAGGGTTTACTATTTCTCGAGTTGTTAGAATCAAAGGTTCTCGTTCCTTACTGCTTATTATGTTAAAATGTCTCTCTGCTCTACACAGGCGTCCGGACCGCCATTATGTCCGCGTTCTTTCATGATAGAGAACGACCAAACCCTTGGCTCAGAACCTTCGGTTCGAGGGTTTAACAGTTCTCTCCCTTCACGCTGTCTGTGTGTATATTCTCTCCATTTTGTTTACTAAGCAGTCTTACTGGTGAAAAAGTCATTACCACTCTTTAGTTCTCAAATTCTATTGATTTTAGTTCTCAAGTTCTATTAATTTACTTCTCTCCTACAGATATAAAACTACTCCTGTGCATGTCATATTATCGTAAGAAGAAAGTTGTACCAGACGTTCATTATTCTTTTGTTTTCTGTGTATTTCTTCTGTGGAATGCATACATAATAATTAACACCGTTTCCCAGCATTCCTAAGTTAACGATAACAGAGAAAATATAGAAATACAGGTAACATTTTTCCGTGCTAACAGAAGTAGATTTTCTAACAATGGTAATTCAGGAAATTAAGTCCAGAATTATAACAAACTGAAACATTTAATTACCACCACCCTTAACAAAAACAGAAAAGTATAGTAACATTTTCTCGTGCTAAACCGTCAAGTAGATTTTCTAACAATGGTAATTCAGAAATTAAGTCCAGAGTCATAACAAACTGAAACATTCGATTACTACAAATTCTTTTACTCATCTGTTTTCGAAAATCGAACTGATGGTGATACTGTGCCTCCCGTCCTTGAGCTGACATCCAGTCACGCAGCTCCCCCCGTGCATCAAGTCTGGCTCTGATTCATCAGAGTACTGGACAGAAACATAGGACAATCCGGTCCAGTTCTTCCATCATAGGGAGAGGAAAAAACAGGAAGTACTGGTGAGATCACGGGACAACCGGTCCAATCTCCAACCCAGTGTACCCTCTGTTCTGAACATCTTTTCAGCTTCACAGAGTTCTCCTCCTTCCTCCACAGATCCAACCCCTCATTCTCTCTTGGATTTCCCTTTTATCGAGAGCTCCAGGGGTAACTGTGGGAACTGTTTTTCCAACTAACCCAGATCTTGATTTACATTTTTACTTTTACCATCAGTGTTACCCATGAAACCAATTCACAGTAAATTTTATAAATGTGAAATGTAATTTTTTTCTAATAATCTAACTGAAATAAACATAAATCTTAATTTGCTTTAAACAACATAGTCTAACCATTCGTTCCACTAAACCAATGGTTACAGTTTTCCCCCTCTGGAGGAGAACACCGTCCTCGGTGTTATTATTCCAGTTCAGTAAAAAGCTGTGGATAAGCTTCCCGAACAAAACTTTCGTCTTCCCAGGTAGCTTCCTCAGGCCCAAAGTGCTTCCATTGCACTTTAACCTGGGCGATGGCTCGTTTCCGGAGCATGATTTCCCTCCGGTCGATTATACTGTGTGGCTCGACCAGAAACTCCCCGTCGGGTTCTACCTGCAAAAGATGAACTTATGTTAATTAAATAAGCCATAATATTGCATTCATTATTTGACAAGCTCACTCACCCACTACCTGTATGTTCTGCCAATGAATAATATGCCGGGTATCATGGACATATCGTTTCAGTAACGATACATGAAAAACATTATGCACCCGAATATGACTAGGTAGGGCTAAACGATACGCCACTGGTCCCACTCTCTCCAGAATCTGAAAAGGACCGCAGAATCGGGGTGCTAGTTTTGCACAAGATGCCCATCTTAAGGTGCTTTTCTTTGGTTTGATCCTAACATAAACATGATCTCCAACTGCATATTCACGGTAAGACCTTTTCTTATCCGCATACACCTTCTGCCTGTCTTGTGCTGCCTTCAAATTCTGTCTAATCTTTCTCACCTCAGCCTCCATCTCTGCTAGCATGTCTGGTCCTAACATGAGCTTATTCTCTGGGCTGCTCCAGTTAATGGGAGTCCTGCACTGTCGACTGTACAGTGCCTCGAACGGACTCATCTTTAAGGATTCCTGGTAGCCATTATTGTAAGCGAACTCTATCAAATGTAGATATTCTTCCCACTTAACCGGTTGTTGCATGACATACATTCTCAGCATGTCTTCCAGGATCTGGTTCACCCTCTCTGTCTGACCATCCGTTTGCGGGTGGTATGCGGTACTAAAATGTACTTGAGTTCCTAGACCTGTAAACAATGCCTTCCAGAAGGCTGATGTAAATTTTACATCCTTGTATGAAATGACAGTCTTCGGTATGCCATGGAGTCTGAAGATCTCACGCATAAATAAATCTGCTATTTGTACCGTCTTATAAGTGGACTGAACAGGTATAAAATGTGCTGACTTACTTAGTCTATCCACAACTACCATTATGGAATCATTACCTCTTTTCTATTTGGGTAACCCGGTAATAAAGTCTAATGAAATCACCTCCCATTTCCACTCAGGAATGGGTATAGGTTGTAACAATCCAGCTGGATGCCTATGCTCCACTTTTACTTGCTGGCATTCTAAACATTTGGTTAAATAGCTTGCTATTTCCTTCCTCATGCCCGGCCAACAGTAGTCCTTTCTGATAGCGGTCAGCATCTTCTGATATCCCGGATGACCAGTGTAATTGCTTCTGTGATATTCATCCAGTATCATGGTCTTCAATTCCACTCTATTTGGAATGACTATCTTTTTCTTAAAAACCAACAACCCTTCTTGGTTGATTTCATATTCCCCTTGTTCTTTAGAGTCATGGACTTGCTGCCACAAATATTTATACTCTGGATCCTTGGCTGCTTCTTCTCTGATTTGATCTAGAAATCTGTTGTCCACCTGATTAACGTATAACTCATAAATGCTATGCACCTTTCTGCTTAACGCATCCGCAACTCTGTTTTCTTTTCCTTTCACGTGCTGCAAATCAATTTCAAACTCACTCAAGAAAGCATTCCACCTTGCTTGTCGTGAGTTTAAGTCAGTTTGTTTAAAATAACTGGTTAGGCTGCTATGGTCTGTTTTTAAAACAAATTTCTTTCCAAGTAAATAATGTCTCCACACCCTGAGTGCGTGCACAACTGCGGTCAGCTCTAGATCATAGGCTGAATACCGCTGCTCATGATCTTTTAACTTGCGGGATTCGTATGCAACTACCTTTCCCTCTTGTGATAAAACAGCCCCAACACCTTCCTTGCATGCATCTGTACAAACGTCGAATTCTTTACTCGGATCTGCCACACTTAACACAGGTGCTGTGGTCAGCAATTGCTTCAATATTTCAAAACTACTCTGGCATTCCTTAGTCCACTGGAAGATTTTTCCTTTCCTCTGCAAGGAGGTAATAGGAAAAGCTATCTTGGAGAATCCTTTTATAAATCACCGGTAATAACCAGCGAGACCCATGAAGGATCGTATATCTGCCACATTCTGTGGCACCTTCCACTCCATAATAGTCTTAATTTTCTCCAGATCTACAGCTATACCTTTTTCCGATATTACATGCCCAAGATATTGTATTTTTGTTTTAAAGAAGTCACACTTGCTGAATTTCGCATATAATTGGTGCTTCCTAAGCATCTCCAGCACCATGCGCAAGTGTGTCTTATGCTCTTCTGCATCCTTGGAGTAAATCAGTATATCATCGATAAAAAATAGCACAAAGTTATCCAGATAGGGATGGAATACACTATGCATCAGCCTCATAAAGGTGGCTGGCGCATTAGTTAATCCAAAAGGTAATACTACGAATTCGTAGTGGCCATACCTTGTACGAAAAGCGGTTTTATGGATATCTTCATCTTTAATCCGTATCTGGTGATAACCAGATCGCAAATCTATCTTGGAGAACACCGTGGCTCCCCTCACCTGATCGAACAAATCATCAATACGAGGTAGAGGATACCGATTCTTAACAGTCAGCTTATTTAACTGTCGGTAATCCATGCACATACGCATGGTTCCATCCTTCTTTTTTACAAACAATACGGGTGCTCCCCAGGGTGACACACTGGGTCGAATATACCCCTTATCCAGCAATTCCTGAAGCTGCATCTTAAGTTCAGTCAGTTCTGGTACACTCATACGGTAAGGAGTCCGGGAAACTGGCAAGGCTCCTGGCAACAACTCTATTGTAAAATCAACTTCTCTTTTCGGTGGTAAACCTGGTATTTCTTCAGGAAATATGTCTTTAAATTCCTGGACTACCGGTATGTTCTCTACTGTAGCTGCTTTATTTTTAGACTCAGTTAATCCAACTTGTATTGCATACAGTTGGCATCCCTTCCTTATACATTTCCCCATCTGAGAAGCTGTAATTGGACGCAGATTCACAGGCTTCTTTATGCCTTGAATTTCTTGATGAGTACCATTATGATCCCTGTAGTAAACTATCTTTTCCTTACAGTCTATAAGAGTCCAATGCTTTTCCAACCAGTCCATGCCCAATAAAATATCGTAAGACCCCAACGACAAAATATTTAAATCAACTACCAGCTGCTGTCCGCCAATTTGCAGTGCGCATTCTGGTATCTTGGCACTAACCTTTCTTTTAGCTCCTGTGGCTAACTGGACCAACCAGGTTTTCTTAAACTTTTGACTTGGTAGTTTACAGACTTCCACTAGTTTAGGACTTATATAACTTAGACTCGCCCCCGGGTCTACTAAAACAGAAACAGTTTGGGTTAGCAATTTACCTTCCAGTTCTATCATGGTAGGCTGAAAATCTGCTTGCCGGTCCTCCAGTGCAGCATTTATTCTGGGTATACTCCGAGCAACATCTCCCACAGTAGAGGCCTCTTGCAGATTATTTACTGTCTCGGTTTTATTACACTGCGGGCAATCTCGATAATAATGAGCTGCTCCGCAGCCCCAACACTGCAGAGGTGGCCTCTGATTTTGTGGCTGCTCAGGTTTACTTGAAGCTTCCACTGTTTTATCTTCCCCAGGCCATCTAACCCGCTGATGATTCCTACCGAATTGTTTATTGATGGAATTTCTTGCAGTATTCCGGAAATTACTGGTTTTTCCCCTTTTTGAACCAGCATTATTTCTGTTATCCTTCCTTGGTTGCCATCCTTTTCCGGAATCCATCTTGTTCTTTGCTTGCTGGTAACACAGCCTTGCTTTCCTAATAGCATCATCCATTGTTTTGGGATTCTCGAATTCGATACGCTCCTTCATATGGGCAGGTAGGCTGCTCAGAAATCTTTGAACCTTGGCCTTTTCTTCTCTTAAGTAGGGTACATAACGCAATAATGCAGTAAACTTGGTAACGAACTCGTCCATGGTCAGCTGTCCCAGCCTTAAGTCATGAAATTCTCGGGCTTTTTCATCATAGAAACGCTCTGTGAGATACTTATCCTTAAAGTGTTGTTGAAATTTTTCCCATGTCACGTCTTGATCCTCAAATCCCCATACATTCTTCACTTCTTCCCACCATAAGGTGGCTTTGTCTTTCAACTGATAAATAGCCAGCCGTGCCTTAAGCCCACTGTCATAGTCATACACCTGGAAATATTTGTTCATGTTAATCAGCCATGCTTCTGCCACCTCCTCCTTTTCTCCATCGAACGTAGGTGGCTTTATCTTTCTGAACTCTCCGTGTAACTCCACCTTCTGCTTTTTATTGGCTTTCCGTTCATTTTCATTTTCAGATTCAGCCTCGTTAAAATTTCTGTGAGAATTACTCCGCTGCGATATACTTTTTCCTCCGTGGTTCATATCCTGTTCACCCGTTCGCTGATCGTCCCTTTCCTGGAATTCTCTGCCAGCACTGGGATTCTCATTTCTCTGATTCTGTTTGTCAGAAAGGCTTTTCAAAATCCTTTCTTGTTCCTGCATCATTCTAGCATTTTCCTGCCGTACCCTCTCCATCTCTTCCTGCAGCTGTTGTACTGTATGTAGCAGGATGCGGGTCTGATGTTGCTGTTCCTCCATCAGTCTATTAGACCTCTGATGCTGTTCTATTCCCAGCTGGACCCACATTTCAGGGTTTCCCTCTGGTGGAGGCTGCATCTCCCCGATGTTCCGCTGTAATGATTGTGATGATGTAGGTGTCCTTCTCATCTGCACTTCCAACTAACTATCCGACTGTGCAGGGTAACATAAAAGATTTTTAACGTTAGTTGGCCCATTAGGGCTCCAGAGTTGTAACTCTGCTCTGATACCACTTGTAACACTTACCATAAGACAAACTTACTATGATAAATTTTTTTTTACCAATGTGCAAATTTCAAACAATAATGAAATGGATTATCGTATGATTGGCATAGTTTAACAGTACTATATTATAATCCTAATGTACTGTGATTTTTCCACCGTGAAAACCATATATTACAAATCGATTCGAATTAATTATGCAACTCTTTACAATTTATAAGTCGGTTGATTGATATTCATTGCGTTTTAATGTCAATGGTGAATCTTGGGATTTGGTTCGTATGAATTAATGGGTAGTTCGGTCGGCCCCATCGGTCCGACACCTGGCTTATCCTCCGACGTCCGATGGCATGAGATCTACGGTTCCTGGGCCTAGGGTTTGCAATGACCCCCCGGCGCCCTAACCGTTCTGGCTCATTGTCGTTCCCCTCGCAGAGAGGTTCTGGAGGTAGCGCAGCTCCGCCAGTTTTGTTGCCGGTTTCGTTCAACGCCATACTTGTCCACGGCGTAACGCTGCGACCAAAGTATTAACTTCTTCAGTGCAGGTAACTCACCCGTTTCAGATATCTCCGCAGTTTTATCAGTTATACGAGTGCTCTGCAATTTTCTCAGTTTGTTCGAGTTATCTGCAATTTTCTCAGTTTGTTCGAGTTATCTGCAATTTCCTCAGTTTGTTCGACTTATCTGCAATTCTGTTGGTTTAAAGATTTTTACTGCCATTTCTATTTGTTATTGCGAGGAATAGGTTGGGGTTCCGGTGAGGAACTTTGCCAAGGAAATTTAATGTCTCCTGAACCTCTGAGGGTTACGCCCTTCCTCTAGGAATATATGTTTCTGAGAGGCTTTGCCTGAGAATAACCTCGTTCTTCTTGGATTTTGGTCATTTTGCATCTGTGATGGTCTGGTGCTCAGCCGAAGCGCCCACAAGTTCTGCATTCCTTGACAGGTACTTTACTTTTGTTTTTATCTAACCTTAGTATTTGGTAACCCTTCCTGCGGCTTATGATTTAGAGTTTTTCTTGTTTCATGAGGGTTTTCGGTTCCGCTAACTGCATTTTTGTTCTTTTCATTTTTAACAGGTACTACCTGGTTCCCGCCCAACTCGCAATTACCTGTAGCTTACTTACACTGGTTTGCTGTAGCGACATACTAAACTTCCGGCATGCACCCTACAGGTATCGGCTCTCGTCAAGATATTAGACAGCACGCTTTTTGTGTAGCTTTCAATCTCAGGGTTTAGTCTGATACTTGTTTAGCATGCCGTGCAGGATAAAATCTAGTTCAGGCTCCCTTGATATTCTCATTTACGGCTTCATGCCGACATTGTAATTTGTTAAACTTCCCCTTAATGGGTTTTCCTTGGAAGAGTGAAACTGGTGCATTTTAGGAATGTGGGGTTTTTAAAATGTCTGTGTGAAATTCGCCTGAGGGTTATTACTGTACTGTAATCCTTTTCTTTGGACCTATTTATATATAAAATGCTATGGTTTTGTTCACGATATAGTTTTTCATGCACTGTGATATAAATGAATTGTTTCTGCTCTATGCTTCGTTCTCTGGTCTATCTGAACCTTGCTTATGAGATTGTTGTTAAATGTCGAGGGTTTACTATTTCTCGGATTGATAGAATTCAGAGATTCTCGTTCCTTACTGCTTATTATTCTAGAATGTCTCTCTGCTCTGCCAGGCGTCCGGACCGCAATTATGTCCGCGTTCTTTTATGGTAGAGAACGACCAAACCCTCTGTTCTGAATCTTCGGTCCGAGGGTTTCACAGTTCTCTTCCTTCACGCTGCCTGTGTGTATAATCTCTCCATTTTGTTGACTGAGCAGTCCTACTGGTGGAAAAAGAATCATTACTACTCTTTAGTCCTCAAATTCTATTGATTTTAGTTCTCAAGTTCTATTAATTTACTTCTCTACCACAGATATAAAACTACACTGTGCATGTCAAATTATCGTAAGAAGGAAGAGGTTCTAGACGTTCACCATTCTTTTGTTTTCTGTGTATTTCCTCTGTGGAATGCAAACATAATCATTAACATTGTTTTCCCAGCGTTCCTAGGTTAATAATTAACAGAGATAGTATAGAAATACAAGTAACATTTTCCGTGCTATCAGAAGTAGATTTTCTAACAAGGGTAATTCAGATATTAAGTCCAAAATCATAGCAAACTGAATCATTTGACTACTACCAATTCTTTTAACAGAAAAATATAGAAATACAGGTAACATTTTCTGTGCTATCAGAAGTAGATTTTCTAACAATGGTATTTCAGATATTAAGTCCAGAATCATAACAAACTGAATCATTTGACTACTACAAATTCTTTTACTCATCTGTTTTCAAAAATCGAACTGATGGTGATACTGTGCCTCCAGTCCTTGAGCTGACATCCAGTCATGCAGCTCCCCCCGTGCATCAAGTCTGGCTCTGAATCATCAGAGTACTGGACAGAAACATAGGACAATCCGGTCCAGTTCTTCCATCATAGGGAGAGGAAAAACCAGGAAGTACTGGGGAGATCACGGGACAACCGGTCCAATCTCCAACCCAGTGCACTCTCTGCTCTGAACATCTTTTCAGCTTCACAGAGTTCTCTTCCTTCCTCCACAGATCCAACCCCCGATTCTCTCTTGGATTTCCCTTTTATCCAGAGCTCCATGGGTAACTGTGGGAACTGTTTTTCCAACTAACCCAGATCTTGATTTACATTTTTACTTTTACCATCAGTGTTACTCATGAAACCAATTCACAGTAAATTTTATAAATGTGAAATGTAATTCTTGTTCTAATAATCTAACTGAAATAAACATAAATCTTAATTTGTTTTAAACAAAATAGTCTAACCATTCGTTCCACTAAACCAATGGTTACAGTTTTCCCCCTCTGGAGGAGAACACCGTCCTCGGTGTTATTATTCCAGTTCAGTAAAAAGCTGTGGATAAGCTTCCCGAACAAAACTTTCGTCTTCCCAGGTAGCCTCCTCAGGCCCAAAGTGCTTCCATTGCACTTTAACCTGGGCGATGGCTCGTTTCCGGAGCATGATTTCCCTCCGGTCGATTATACTGTGTGGCTCGACCAGAAACTCCCCGTCTGGTTCTACCCGCAAAAGATGAACTTATGTTAATTAAATAAGCCATAATATTGCATTCATTATTGGACAAGCTCACTCACCCACTACCTGTATGTTCTGCCAATGAATAATATGCCGGGTATCATGGACATATCGTTTCAGTAACGATACATGAAAAACATTATGCACCCGAATATGACTAGGTAGGGCTAAGCGATACGCCACTGGTCCCACTCTCTCTAGAATCTGAAAAGGACCGCAGAATCGGGGTGCTAGTTTTGCACATGATGCCCATCTTAAGGTGCTTTTATTTGGTTTGATCCTAACATAAACATGATCTCCAACTGCATATTCACGGTAAGACCTTTTCTTATCTGCATACACCTTCTGCCTGTCTTGTGCCGCCTTCAAATTCTGTCTAATCTTTCTCACCTCAGCCTCCATCTCTGCTAGCATGTCTGGTCCTAACATGAGCTTATTCTCTGGGCTGCTCCAGTTAATGGGAGTCCTGCACTGTCGACCGTACAGTGCCTCGAACGGACTCATCTTTAAGGATTCCTGGTAGCCATTATTGTAAGCGAACTCTATCAAATGTAGATATTCTTCCCACTTAACTGGTTGTTGCATGACATACATTCTCAGCATGTCTTCCAGGATCTGGTTCACCCTCTCTGTCTGACCATCCGTTTGCGGGTGGTATGCGGTACTAAAATGTACCTGAGTTCCTAGACCAGTAAACAATGCCTTCCAGAAGGCTGATGTAAATTTTACATCCCTGTCTGAAATGACAGTCTTCGGTATGCCATGGAGTCTGAAGATCTCACGCATAAATAAATATGCTATTTGCACCGTCTTATAAGTGGACTGAAAAGGTATAAAATGTGCTGACTTACTTAATCTATCCACAACTACCATTATGGAATCATTACCTCTTTTTGATTTGGGTAACCCGGTAATAAAGTCTAATGAAATCACCTCCCATTTCCACTCAGGAATGGGTATAGGTTGTAACAGTCCAGCTGGATGCCTATGCTCCACTTTTACTTGCTGGAATTCTAAACATTTGGTTAAATAGCTTGCTAATTCTTTCCTCATGCCCGGCCAACAATAGTCCTTTCTGATGGCGGTCAGCATCTTCTGATATCCCGGATGACCAGCGTAATTGCTTCTGTGATATTCATCCAGTATCATGGTCTTCAATTCCACTCTATTTGGAATGACTATCTTTTTCTTAAAAACCAACAACCCTTCTTGGTTGATTTCATATTCCCCTTGTTCTTTAGAGTCAT